>JAXGGA010005646.1:0-76426 GCA_038373865.1 Uloborus plumipes
TTGAGGCAATGTTTGACCAAGGTATTGAAGAAGAAGCGGGAAAAGAACTCTCTTCAGAAAATTTTTGGATATTGAAGTCTTGAAACTGCAATTAAATTACACGTTGTAAAAGCGAAATTTTAAGATCTCTTTGGACTCCTTAAGGGGGATCATGAGCCTTCTTTGAATTCATGCTTGGCGGGTACACGGGCCTCGACTTCCTACCCTAAACCCTCCACTGAGAAGGCACTCTATTCTTTAATTTCACCATTGGTAAAGAGATTGAAAATTCCGTGCCCCTTCTAGCTCGGCCGGCTTTGGACTTCTACCTCTTTTCGATTTTTTTTTTTTTTTTGGTTCAGCTGAAAGCTTGGAAATTATTTGTGAAAAAACTAAAACCGAAAATGATTGCACTTTATTTTAAATTTCTTGCTGGGAGGAATACTTACACTTAATTTTAAATTTCTTGCCGGAGAGGAATGATTACACTTTATTTTAAATTTATTGAGTGTAGCATCATTTTAAGACTCTTATTTCCTGACTGACTAGAAAAAAAGGGGAATGAGAAGAAGGAGAGAAACGTAATTTGCTGACTAATAATCTACATGTGTTGAATATTTTTCATTTAAAGATTTCTATTCAAAATGATTAGGATTTTTTCAATGCGTTTTCTAATTGAAATATCTTCATTTTCCTAAGACACGTTCTTTTTTCTCTTGAGTAAAGCGCAAGGGCTCCCTGGCCCTCTTGGGTTGCACCACTGTCTGGTTCCATCTAACGAATTATTATTAGCAATAATTATTTATTTATTTATGTATTTCAAGCTAAAAGTATGTGAATAATTTAAGAGCAAACTTAAACCGAATAATAATAACTACCTTTATTTAAAAAAAAAAAAAATCCGAATTCTTTTTCTGCGGGGGGGGGGGGGGTATTTTAAGGGAAAGACCCTCTAGGGACTCTCTCTTAATACACCTTTTTGAAACAATATTAATAGAGAGTGGGCTTTTTTCTTAAGGATTTTTTTTTTTTTGAGCAAACACGACCCAAACACCTACTTTTGAAAAAATCTTTCTCGATTTCGGGGGGGCCCGGGCCCCCTCGGCCCCCCCTAAATACGCCTTTGTGACTAACTTTACCTGAAAGGGAATTTGTTTCCCCTAAAAAGCAGTACTAATAAGGCCTTCAGCATCAATTCACTCTGTACTCCACTTCCGTTAACTATATTAATACTTTTTAACCCTTAAAGATAGGATAAACATCACTTTTTACAGCAGAAACAATATGCTAATAAATGTAAACAAACATTTGGGTGGTCCTTGTTCAGCGCTCTCTAGCGGGCAAATCTTTACCATTGATGTTCTGAGTAATGATACAGCCTGTATAAAACGCTATCTAGTGAAGCCTTGGTTCAGTTAATGTTATTAAATGATTTCAAAATTAGTCTAAGTAATTTATTTTTCGTATAGTGCAAATTCACCAAACATTCTCTCAAAAGAAAGGAAAAACGCCAGGGATACTGAATTAACCTTTTGGATCCAAGCTGTTCATATAGAAATTTTTCTTTGGACCCAGGTAGTACGACAGTTTAACCAGATTTCTTTTTCATGGAAAAGCGAAGGTATAAACTGTCGTACCAGACGTATGACACCTTGAAAAAATCCACGGCTCCAAAAGGTTCGAGTGAAAATTTCAACCCTGTCCTCTAAACTAGACGAGACTTTTGGTACAACATGTGTACCGCCCGGCTCCTAAAGGTTAAGGATAGCACATAATAAAACAATGGGCAATGAATGACAACTTATAAAAATACTTGTGTGCTGCCTTAATAGCAAATAAAATAAAGAGATCCAAACTTTCAAAAAATGTGTTTGAAGCAAAAACGTCCAACATGTAGCTTATAACTCTAAAAAATGAAAAATGCTTTGAAAGAAATTTGTCAAATACCAAAATGACAAGTACAATGCACAGTTTGAAAAGTGATTACAGCATTGACACACTACATTACAAGCACATAATCTTCAATCAGCAAACTTATTCCAGCTTGTTGAGACTATCCTAAAGTTTTTAACTGCTTGATAACTCCAAATATTTTTTTTTTAAATAATTATTTTTAGTAATGGTAAATCATAACCAAGGATTGCTTTGTTTTCCTAAAGTGAAGCTTGTTTTCTTTAAACAATAGCTTGGTACCAACATACTGGATGGGTCGCAGCCAACGAGCATGGATGGTAGAGTTCTGTTTCACTTATGCTTCATTACTTACAAAATAAATATATTCACAAACTTATTCACTTGGTTTTTAGTTACAGCTTTTTTTTTTCAAGCAGAAACCGAAAAAGCTACAGTATAATGAATGACACAAACCAATGTCACAACATTTTAAAACATAACTTGCAAACAAGTAACAGGTTTTTCAAAACAGAAATGGAGTTTATCAATGCCATTTCAACATTTTTGAAATTATTTGATATAATTACAATGGTTTTTATGATTGTTTCTTTATGAAATCCTTTACCCTTTTAGTTTACAATTTATCATAGACAGCTCACACGAATTATAAAAATCACAAACATAAAGAATATGGTTACAATAAGGTATACTAACTTGACTTTGTTTCCTTCTTTTGTGCTCTTCATCATACGCATGAGCACGGACTACTAAAGGAGATATAAACTTAGCCCAGTTTTTCACACATTCTATATCTTCTGTTGTAAAGCTGAAAGCATAAGTTAATAGTGAATATAAAGATGATTGTTATTACTCACATAAATTTATTCTTTATTTGATAAAAATAGAATACAGTTCTTAAGTACTATATTAAGTATGCAAATTATAAAGAGAAATTCAAAGAAATACTTAGAAAATTTTTGATACAATTAAAATACTATAAGTGAATAAAACACAATAAAAAGTTAATAAAATGTAATATATTTCATAAAAATCTTATGCCAAATCTTTGAAATTTGTCATAAAATTTATTACATAAAATTGTCATCCACAGAAATATGAAACCATTGATAAACTACGGTTCAATTTCTCAAAATTCTAAGCTCTTTTAAAATAAGCCTTTGTATAGTCATAAAAATATACTCTTTACTTGAAACTAGAAAATGCAAAAAGACATTTCAATGCAAAAAAAACTTTGCTTGTTACATTTATTCAACATTTGATTAAAAAATCATTCTAGAAGGGGTAATATGGCTTTTCAAATTTATTTAATCAAAAATGTTAACTAAAATAAAAGACTTTGAATACCTTTGCTTAAATTGTGAGCTCTTAAAATGAACAAAAGGAAAAGTGACAAACAGAAAACTAAATTTGAAAGCAACATTTACTTAGACTACATTAAACAGAAATACTGTTACCTTTTTTTATTAATCAGGCATAACAAGCTGCAAACATTGTCTTCTAATTTAGAAGTAAATAATGGCACACACAAAAATGAGTGTATTAGAACGTCAGAATTATTATTCCCTAATGAAAATCCCTGAAATAAAAACACACAATAAGCTTCATGAACGCATGTATGGAAAAATTCAAATTTAAACAAGAAACTCTTTTCTTTAAAAAACAAAATTTTATCAGTTGATAGCATTCAGTTAATTTAGTAAAACACTGAATGAATTCCTATGATTTTGAAAGTAGGCCAGTCATTTCAGAGAGGAGGACACGTAATCAGGAATTGAAATTTTGTGACAGGTTCATACATGGAACCAATTATAAATCCTAGATAAACGCTAGTCACTAATTTCAGAAGAGAAATAAAAGTTGTGATGGGGGATGTAGCTATTGCTAGTTTCTTTTTCTTTTTTTAATGACCTATTAAATTTGGGATATGGTTGAAAAAATCAGGACCAATATGGACAACTCCCTTCTAATGCGAATTGAGTTTCATTTCAATTCTCATAAAATAATAACATGAAACCTGTCTATTTAGAATTGTGAAAATGTAAGTTCCCTTATGTGGAATAAATCAGGCTACCATGTAAACAATCATTTTTTGATCAAAGAATTTTAACTTTGAAAAGCGAGGGGGCAAAGCCCTGCTTGCCCCTCTGCTTATTCTGTTATACTTAATTATTTTGATTACATCGAAACAAGTTCTTATGCAAGCAGAAGTATCTCCATCAAGCATGCACAATATTTAAATCCAAGTGAATATCTAAAAAAATCCTGATTTGTTCACTCACTGCAAACAAAAGTAAAAGTGAAAAACTACAAAGTGTCTAAAAGGGATTTTTTCATATTGATGCATTTATGGTGAACAATGCAATATTTTAGTACACTAGTAAAAAAGTTTGCAAACAATCAAACAGGTATGTAGCAAAATCTTTAAATGAATACAGCAAAATTTGAAATCAACAAATTAAATGGGTATCCAGTACAATGGTAAGAAAATGAATAAAGAACCCATTTCAATCATTTTTTGTTCAACTAAGCAAACACAAAAAACTAGGACAGTATTTAGTCGGAAAATGTACCTGTCTAATCAGTAGATAATAACTACTGGTTAGGTACAAAATTGACTGGCTGCTGCTAGGGCCTGTACCCATTTTATGAATAATCCACAATAATATGAAACTGTTACTTAGGTCATGGAAACAAAGGTACAAGCTATTAACTACAGGGCGCAGCTGTAAGTCGGGCAGGAAGTGTTGTCGATCTGGTAGTTTTAATTAATCAGTACTTCAAATTTAGTCAGCAGTGCAGTGTAGCAAGTAACAAAGCCAACAGGATGCTGGGGTTTATCAATAAATCTATTTCAAACAAATCTAAAAAGGTCCTTCTGCCCCTGTATAGAAGTTTGGTGAGACCTCATTTGGAGTACGCTATTCAGTTTTCGTCTCCACATCTTAAGAAAGATATTAATTTACTGGAAAGGGTTTAAAGGCGGGCTTCAAGGATAGTAAATGGGCTTACAGATTTAGATTATGGTTCCAGGCTTAGAATGCTTAAGATGTACAGTCTTGAGCAAAGGAGAGTCAGAGGGGACATGATCCAGTTGTTTAAATTTATCAAAATGAATGATGTTGATGGACTAAATTTTTGTTTAGAAAGCAGGACAAGGGGACACTGTTTTAAGCTATTTAAGTCTCAGGCTAACCTAGAGGTGAGAAAAAATTACTATTTCAGTAGGGTTGTGAGTACCTGGAACAGCTTACCGGAGGAGGTTGTTATGAGTAAGAGAGTTGATAGCTTTAAGAGGGCCTTGGATCTTTATTGGGGATTGTAATTTGACTAGGACCAGCCTAGTTGGGCCTAGAGCCTGTAACTGGTCGTCATCTTTTGTATTTGTATTTGTTGCACAAAACAATACAAATATGCATCTGAAGAGTTTTTACACACTACATAAATTTAAATTTATTTCAGAAAATTATATAAGTATAGTCCTTTATTACAAGTGAAAAAACAACCTGTTTGATTTTGGTTTAGCGCCATCAACTCGGAAATTTAAAAAAAACTTTGTCAGTTTGTCAGATCGGTAACAGTCAGAGCGGTAACATTGAGAAACAGAGAATATGTTACCGAACTAACTCAAAGGTTTCAGAATTATAAAAGTAAAAATCATAGATTTTAGCCATACATATTGAATATTTTTGTTCTTAAAAAATGAAAAGCAATGAGTTTTAGTACAATTGCTTCATTTGTGATTTGTATGACCTGACAATAGAAGTTAGTAAAATAAGAAAAATTGACACTGCAGAAATGAAGTTAATTATTATTATTATTATTTTTTTTTTTTTTTTTTTTTTTTTTTTTTTGTGCTTCAATTTCTCGTAACTTCGCTAAATAACTAGACAATAACTACCATGCTAAATTTGAATTTATGATCAAGAAATTAAATTTCCTGCAAATAATTAAAGAAAAGCAAGCAGCAGAGTTGTGTGTTGAAAAAGTTGTGTGTTGTTTCAAAACAAAACAAATGTTTTATTAGCTTGGATTTGGTAATATAATTTATTTTATCTAAAAACCTTATCGCTCATTTTTATTTCCAAGAAATGCTTTTTTATAATGAAATTTGATTTTTTAGCTAATATATATATATATTAATATAATTATCTTAATTCTCTGTTAAAAATGCAAGGAAATGGTATCATTTTTAGAGATGTTAATGAAGACTGAAAGCATAAACTCAAATATGTAGCTCATATTAACATCAGATCTGTAACGACTTAAAAGTGAGTAATCTAAGGAGGGGGTAAATAACTTCCTTGACCTCCCCTTTTATTTTCTTGCATTTAGACCAAATTTTGACTTAGAATCCAATATTAATTTTTTTCTGCAAAAAAAATTTTTAATCAGAAAATTCCAACTTCAAATTAGCACTTTTCAAAATATTGGCTCGCATAAAAATAAGTTAATTTAATTAAGTTACCCATTTTGATACTAAATCACTGCACAGAGATTAATTTGTAAAAGATATATTTTTTTAATGAAATCCTAAAATAACTTATTGATAAATTACTTTTCTGGTTTTTTCTTTCAAAAATAATAATGAACCAATTTTTAGAGTTTAATAAAAGTTCAAAGGCTAGTGATTGTAGAGAGTTCGATTATAGCAATTTTAAGTTTGCTTTCCATTTAAAAAGTTAAGAATTTTTACAAAAAAAATTTTAATTTACCATATCTAATACATAGCCCAAGCAAAATCTTGAGTATTTATTGCATCTTTGCAATTAAAAATGCATTACATTGTTATAAATTTTAAATATTGAATCATTCAAAAAACTAAGCAATATAAAAAAAGCTAAATTAAAATTTGAATCAGCTACATAAATCAGACAACACATACCTTGCAAAAAACATACCTTGGCGTTATTTACTACAACACTAGCTTTTTTCTCAATAACACTTTGAAAGCTAGAATTTTCAACCTGAAATATTTTAGGCAAATAAGTGAAACAAATCATGAAAAAAATATGAAATATAATTTCTTAAATTAAACTAGCAATAGTTCACAAATTTTCCTTTGAGCATGAATGATATTGTTTAAATTTTAAACATGTACATATCACAAAACTGATGTATTGAACTTGATATTACAAACATAAGTTGATCAAAGAAGGGTGCCAAGAACAAAATAATTGAATTAAAGGCTACACATCTAAATAGAATAGATTTCAACCGGTAGAGTTTAAAAGTAATCAAAATATGATCCTAGAATTGTATTTCTTTAATTTAACAGTACACCATTCACGATAACAATCTCTACCTCCTGTTTTATAACACTACAGTTCAATGACAGCTCCTCTATATACGCACATGAGCTAGTGAACCCAGGAGCACCCCGATGGGAGGTCACTGTGATCTCCCAATAATTTCCGTATTCAGCACATTTTGGTAACGATTTGCCAATTTGAAGGCAATATTGCAACGCAACAATGAGATATTTTTGTTCTTTTTAGTTTTTTGGATTGTTTTTTTAATATTTTTTCTCACTAAATGTTATGCATGTACGACATTTGTGCATGCTTGTATTTTATCAGTCGGTAAAATTGGAACTTCATTCGGCAAATTGATAACTTTCCCCCTCCCAAAATATCAGTTTGGGGCGCCCCTGTGTGAACCCATAAGAAAAATGAGCTAAGTTTATTAAATACATAACCAGATAGATTTTTGTTAGCTTCCAAAAAGAGTCCTCCTGCCCTTTTTTTTTTTTTTTTTTCAATGTGCGAATACATAGCTAAAGTACTGTCGGTTATAAAAAGCTCTTGATCCTATGTTGCCAGGCGCGCACCCAGGAGGGGGCTTTGGGGGCTTAAGCTCCCCCTATGACAAAACTGGACTTGAAGCATTAAGCATCAACGACATTTTAAATTTTTCCACGGTGTCAGAAAAGATTCAAGTCATTAATAACTCAATATATACTACACTTTGAATCCAATTGAAATAACAAATACGCACACGTATAACATATACCTTGTCTTTTTCAAAGTCTAGGGGAACGTGGGTAAATTCTTCACTTATAAAAGGCCGCTCCCCCTCGTCTACAATGTCCAAGAAACCAAGGCATTGTTTTCAATTAAATCATTCATTGTACATGTGCAGACGGATGATGCACGAGAATGGGGCCTCAGCAAAGCATAGAACAAATCACAGAACGTCTCACCATCAAAACCAAAATAATTTTAATTTCGAGGATTTGTCATGGAAAATCATGATGTTTCGCAGTGGCGAATTATAGGTTTGAAGGCTCGTCATAATGAAATTTTTAAAGCTCCTTTCTGTCAAAAACAGAATTATACAAAACATTTTTCATGCGCATTTTTTGAATCCATTTCATAAAAGCCCCCTATGGTCGGGGGGGGGGGCAATTGCGACATGATTAGCCCGCCACTGATTTTCTGAGAAACATGCTTGATAAAAAGTTAAAACAGATTATAAAGAATATAAAATGGTATTAAAAGAAAAGGAAGTATGAAAGAGAGAGAGAGGGAAAAAAAACTAGAAAAAAAGTGACCGAAGGGTATCTTTGCATAATAAACAAATTAGTCAAAAAAAAAAAAACCCTTACACTAAAGCCACAAACTTCTGTACTTCTAACCAATGAAGGCACTGGAAGGGAATTAAAAATTTCAATACAGAAAACCAAAATAGTTAACTGAAAAGTCTTTTCCTATTTTCTCCATTTTGATTTGGAATAAAAATATTAAAAAAACGTAGCTAAGAAACTGGGAGGAAGGGGCCATCCGAACCTAATTCCTCTCTTTTTTCGGTGTTGAAGTTAAAAAGGAGTCATAGTTTTAGAGCTTCAAGTCTTGAAAGAAAAATTCCGGAGAAAGTCTGAAAGTCCTCATTGAAGATCATCTAATAATTGGTTTTTGGAACATGAATTTCTAAAAATTTCCGGGGGTGAAAAGCGAGCCCCATTATGGAATTTGGCCTACAGTTTTGCTTTTAAAACTTTAATTTCAAAAAAATTTTAAAAAAAGCCCCCTCCTCCCACGAAATAATAATGATAAAAGGTCTTAAATTTTGTTTCTGGAACTTTAATTACGAAAAACTGCTGGTGCAGAGTACATGAATCATATCGATATGGCTACCGATAAATGGACTATAACCACATTTTTAAGACTTCAAATTTTGAAAACTTTCCCGAGGAAGGCCTCCGAACTCTTAACATCGACAACAATGGAATCGCATTTCTCTAAGCTCAGTTTCGGGGAAAATATCCTGTGGAGAGTTCCACATTCCATCCATTCCCATAACGTCATCAAAGATGGTCTACAATGACATTTTTAAAACTTCAATTTCAAAAAATGTTCGAGGAAAGATGCCGAAAATCGTTTAAAATTAAGTTTTGAGATCTTTAATTTCGACAAAAAACATTCAGAGGTGAAAACCGAACTCTATGCCTTTCTCTAACATCATCAAAGATGCTATTGCGTTGTTTAGACTTCAGGTTTGAAAAATTTCGGGTTGAGAGCGGTCGAACCCTATATTCTTCCTAAGATTAACTGAGATAGTTATAAATTTCGTTTTGGGATTTTCAACATCAAAAAACCGATGGTGAAGAGTTCCAAAACCCCCATTCATTCTCCTAACATTTTTAAGAGGGCCTACTATGGTGTATTTTGGACATCAATTTCGAAAATTTACAATGGGCCCCTGACTCGTGCTTTTCCTAAGATTAGTCAATGTCTCTCAAACTGCGCTTTTCGAAGCTTAATATGAAACATTCCTAAACCTCACCCCCAAACAATTGCCAAAATGGCGTGCAATAATAACGTTTTTAAAACTTCAAATTTTGAAAAAATATTAGATGAGGGCCGGCAAGTCTCAAATCTCCCTAACATGACCAAAAGTTGTCTAAATGTTGTGTTTTTGAGATCACTTTTCAGAAATTTTTCCGGGGAGAACCCATGAACGCCCTATCAGTATGTTTGAATATTCTACTTTATGTCTTTGTTCATAATGATCGTATCATAATGCTATTCTCGTGAGTGCATTAATCACCCCATCTTCAGTAAGGTTGGAAGATCCTCATAGTATTTACCATTTATTTTCTTACATAAACACAATTTGATAAATAAGTAAAAAATTCACATAAAATTTAACAGAAGCAAGAGAGCTTCCAATCAAAAAAGCAAAGCTTTACACTATTATTTCGGAAAAAATAAATAAAAAGAAAGAGGGGGGGGGGCAATCTATTAAAGTTTAGTATTTTCGCGATTTTAAAATTTTAATCCAATAACCTCTGGATATGAAAGGGGTAGGGGTGCTTGATGTCAGAAATTAGCCCCCCCCCCCTTAAGTTAAATCCTGGGTGCGCCCCTGTATGTTGCACACTGGACATAGAACTCTCCTTTTAAAAAATGTATAATACGCATATGAGAAGTGAAAGGGGAGAAACACCACTAAATAAGATTTTAATAGCACAAATTTATAGTGTTCATGATAATGAAAGGCTACATAATTTGGTTAACTCACAAAATCCTTTGATTATTGGCTTGGAGAGGGGAGTTGGGAAATATTGTACCCACAAGTGTATTAACAGTCAGCTTAAATCAAAGAACACAATTTCGGTTGATACATAAGTTTTAAGATCAAGGGTATGTCCGGAGGGGGTGTGGAGTTCTGTAATATGTTCCCCCTGAAACTTAAAAATTCTCCTATTTTTAATATAGGAAAGTAATAAAACTAATCATATTACTCTAGGAATTTTCTTTCCTAGACATTGTTTAGGAAGCATATAATGCCAGTTTTTATTCAGCTTTCATTTTCATTCTAACTGTTATTAAAACCCTATTTTTAAGAATTACTATGAGTGAATTGAGGACAGATTAAACCTAACTATTTTCTTACTTGTAAAAGCATGAGAAATAAAGTACTTAGGCTCTATGAAAATGTGGCCTTAAAAAATAACCACAAAATGAAATTAAAAAGATTTTGAAAAGTACTAACTCGTGTAACATCACATCTTTGCATATTTCATTTTCGAAATTTGCACCTCCATTCAAATGACTCATGAGCAGCCACTGCTACAATTACATTCTGTTACTTACACATAAATTCTTTTTTTTTTACTAAAAATTGATATCAGTAATAATGTTTCACATTCTTATGTTTATTAAAAAACACATTTCAGAAGGAAATGAATCAATAGTTTGATTTTTTTGTAAATAATAAGCTGTGACTATTGTTTAAAAAAATCACGAATTTATAAGCTGGTAAAAAACGTTTTAGTATTAATGAATCAAAACAAAAAGCTGCCGCAAATTGAAGTTAACTGTCCTCATTGAAAGTCATATTTCATTTGATTTAATTATATACCGTAAAGTCGGGTTACTTGGACCCACAAGGAGGTTACTTGAGCCCACAGTAAAATGATAAAATCTGGGTTTGGTACTAGCATTAGAGACTGCAGAGTGCTTCTACCTAGAGGAGAAACGAGGAACTACGTGTAAGTCTTCAACTAATAAGTACCAAACCTAGATTTTATCATTTTACTGTAATGGGCTCAAGTAACCCTTTAGGGTCCAAGTAACCCGACTTTACGGTATCTATCAATACTAATAGCTTTATTTCAACAAAGACGTTTAATAAAAATGAAACAAACAAAGCATACTTACACTAAACCTAATTTCTTCAGGAAGAATTCTACTTCCAATAACCTATTGTGTTTAAGAGCAAACATTAAAAATAGTTATATAAATTACATTTAAAAATAATAATTCTAATGCAAGATTGCTTACCTCACAGCAAAGTTCTCTTTGATCATCTGATAGGAAGAGCATGAATCCATTCTCAGCTCGGCACTTATTTATAAGCTACAGAAAGAAAATCAAATCTGCATAAAATTAAAAGTATGCCTCTCAAGTTACGTTACAGATTCTTTTTTGTCAGGTGTATTTCCTTATATTGTAAAAGAGCAGTTGAAAACTTTGTACTTTGAAATGAGTAAAAACTGACAATGTTTTAAAAAGTACAAAGATATACATTAAAAAGACTTTAAAACTCAGCACACAGCTGTTTCGGGGCTATAAAATGCAAGCCCCATCATCAGTGCATAAAAATTAAAAGAAAATGACAAGTCCACATGCACAAGACAGTCAAGTGTCTTATGCATGTGAACCTGATTTTAATTTTTTTTTTTTTTTTTGGTAACTTTAAAAAAATAGTGTAGTAAAATCGGTACTTTTAAAATATCATTTTGAAAATTTGCTTATTTTCAAACTGAATTTAAAATTGATTCTGTCCCAGAAGTCTACATTTTAAACTTGAAAAATTACTTACTCATTAAGCTGAATATTAAGATGAATGAATGATTAGCTTAATTCAGATGATGAGTAACAACTATTATTGTTGTATTACAATTCATTTTTATATATTTTTTGCCCAAATGCGCATACAAAATTTTAACGCTATCTTTTAGCATTTGTTTCTGGGTTACCATTAATCTAATAACTTTCTGAACTGTACACAGTACAAAGCATATTCTGCTCAAATACAAAGGCATTTTTCTCACCTCTTGTGTTCTGCCCCGAGTGCAAAGACTTAATATCTAGCGAACGAAGCGCAGGAGCCCTATAGTCTTCAAAACTTATTTTAATGCATAAATTGTCTGCATCTGGTCTAATATATGAAAATTAAAAAAAATTAAAGACGTGCAGAACCTCAGCTCCAATGCAAATTAAGCTCTGGTAACAACAATCTAAGTAATTAAAAGTTCCATTTCAATCATATTTTGTTGCTACCTGCACTTAGCAGTAGTAGCAATTGCATAAGACATAAAACTTCAACAAACTTCTGTTATTGTAAAAATAATAAGCTTACACTGAAAATAGGACAGTTATGCAATTTGTTTGAAACTTGACAAAAATAAGAACTAAAATTGATGCCATTTCAACCTCTTATAGGTCTAGGTTGAGGATTGTTCTGAAAAGTCAGAAGTCAAGAACTTTATTGTTTGCCTGGATAGAAACGAATTTCTCTCACATAACCATGGATTAGATTCCAAGAGAAATTGTTTGTTCTGAGGCTAAGCTCAGCATCTAAAGTTGAAATACTTTTAACTGCTAGGTGCTTTTTGACTTGAGCACTGTATTTGGTAAGTGCAAGTTTTGTATTGTGCATTACATACACGTGAGTCATTTAGAATCAAAATATATTAAGTCAATTTTTTAGGAAAAATAATTTTATAATAAAAAATATAAATTTTAAAGCTCCTTTACATACCAACGGCTAAAAGGCAATAGATCAAAAACCGCTAGATCTCAACAAAAAGGGAATATAAAGTAAGGGTTTTAAGTCAACACCCCTGTAGATCTATAGTTCCAGAACTATTGATATTGAGAAATGGATGAAACGGGCTTGAATTTAAACAACTCCATATAGGAGAAAACTATAATTAACACCTCAAAAATAATTTACACCATTCTGTTTCAATAAGATAAAGGACAATATTAATTTTCAGCTGAGACGAAATTACATTTTAAACAGATTCATAAGTTTAAGAAATTTTAAAAATTCCTTTTGGTAAGAAAAAGGACTTACTATTTTATTAGTTTCTTGTTGCAAATTTACTGAAGAACTAGAATACAAGCACTCTGAAAAAAAAATTAATCCTTACTTTGTTTTACCATACAAATAATTCTTTCAAATAAAAATTCAAACATTCATGCTTTTACCACAAAGTTTCAAAATTTCAGCAGTTTCAGGAAGATCCATTTTCTTCTTCAGAAACTTCCCTGTGCTGAAAAATTAAGATAATATATTATTCACAAAAAAAAAAAATCCTATATGTACTTCGATTTATTAAATGTTTACATTAACAACTTAAAACACCATTTTCAAACTTTTTTTTTTTTTCTTGATTTCTAAAAAAAAAAATTTTTTTTAAAAAATCCATACCCAAACATATTTCACTGCTCAATTGCAAAGTCAATAGAACAAGAGGTTTTGGTACCTATCCATTAGCCGGGGGCAAGCAAAAAATCAAAATCGCCAATGTCGCAAAGCGAAGCGAATGACAAATCTGTCAATGGAACAAAAGTAAGCTCAATGGTAAACAAATATGGTTGTAAGAAATTTGGCGGAATTCTACATTATTTAGAGTCATATTATTCGGGTAGTTTTCGTTTGCTCCTGGCTAACAGATAAGTACCGAGGTTTTCACACTAAAGGCCCGAAATTAACTCCAGAATCCTGGAAGGTGCATAGGTGTTATTAACAATTTCTCAGATCAAGTTCAAGTGGTTCAGATCCACTTTATCAAACGGCTGGAAATAGGATTGTCCTTGCCCCACTTCTTCACACACATAATAGTTGGTCCTTTAGGATCCAACCAAAGATATATAGCTATTGTTCAATAATTAATAGACAATTAAAATAAGCCCTTTCTAATTTTAATAATAGAAATGCCCTAAAACGAAACACTGCATTACACCGCAATTTTTTTTTTTTGAAATAATATATAGTACAAGTTTAAACAATGAGAAACTTGATTTTTTTTTCAGTTGTAAATTTGCAATTTTAGTAAATTTTTTAATTAAAATTTTACAAAAATAAATAAATAGCATTTTTCAGTGATGGAGAACATGAAGGTCATTTCTGTATTCAGAGCTACCTAATACAAAGGAAACAGCTAATATAAACTAAGAAACACAAACACACATGGCAGGTTAATATAAATACAGCCGAGTAGGAGTTGCTAAGCTTTAACAATAATTTCTGATAGATTTCTTTTTTCAAAGTAGTGAAGACAAACACAGAAATTATCCTACAAAATCGTATGTTCAACTTATATATACAACTAGAATGGTTGAATATTAAGTAGGTTATTTGTAAACAAACCGATTTTTAGACGTGTTCATTATGCTAAAATGACAACATAATTTTGATTCACAGTAAACATTTGCTACCTGCTGAACAAAAGTATTCATTCCCATCACAGCAACTTCAAATTTAATAGTTATAGTAAAATAAACACATGTTTACAATTTTTTCTCCCGGTATTCCATTTTCTACTTACCAAGAAAGCTCAAGTAAATAAAATGAAACAAAATGTCGGAAATTGCTCTAAGTCACAAAATCAATTTCACTAAAATCACCTTAAACACCATTGAAATTGTGGACCAATTAAATATTTTAAAAAACGAATTTCTCACTACAGTTCCATAGAAGGTCAAAGCAACAAAATTCTAAAAATCCGTCTGCTTTGCTGTGTCTGTTGCCACTCTAGAAAATGATAAAATATTTAATGCTTCAAAATTATGCAGTGGCTTATCTCAATACAGTGATCTGCAGGCGACCAATCGACTCCTTTTTTGCGGGAACTGTCTCCATTTTTAGTTAACTGGTCCCCCCCCCCCTCCACTTTAAATGAAGCGAGGTCACTATACTTTTCGAGTTTTACACCAACTTCAGAGAAATTGCATTTTAGTGAAGCACAAAGCAGTCGAGTCCCAAAATGAAAACGCACGTTTGCATTTGAAATCCTACAGACTCTACAAGAGTGACATTTTAACCAAAAAGCTAACCTTAAACATTGACAATGAAAAGACAGAATTTTCAAAATTTTCAGACTTTACTGATTAGGGGTGGTCTTTGCAGATAAACATAACATCATGTGGAAGTGGTGCCTTTTCATTGAAACTAACTATATTGTCCTGAATCAAATACATGGAGACGCAAAACTTTAAACAGAAATATCTGTAATTTATGATTCGGTAGTCTGTGTGAAAGAAATTAAATCTAAGCAACAAAACCTCAAACCATGCAAAATTTTCAGACTTTACTGATTAGGGGTGGTCTTTGCAGATAAACATAACATCATGTGGAAGTGGTGCCTTTTCATTGAAACTAACTATATTGTCCTGAATCAAATACATGGAGACGCAAAACTTTAAACAGAAATATCTGTAATTTATGATTCGGTAGTCTGTGTGAAAGAAATTAAATCTAAGCAACAAAACCTCAAACCATGCTTAAAATATGCCGACAATTCGGTTGACATCCAGGGACAACAGATTCGTCCTTGTTATGGACTCATCTGGATTAGTCAACAACCGAACTGAAGGGAGATGCTAGCTAATTGAAGTTTCTCTTTTAAGGTAGTTATTAAACCTAATTGTTAAAGTTTTCGAGTTAAACGTGATATTAGAAGAAAAATTTATAATGAATGGGCTTCAACAGGAATTTGTGTTCTACTGGTCACCAATTTTCATTTGTTTTAATATTTACTTGATGTCGTTCCTTAAGCTTCACAAAAATTACATCCATTTTACCACTTTTCCTTTAAATTAATCAACGAATTGCTTATTTCTCTCATTTTGCCGCAGTAGACTTCCTCTGATTTTGACTGGGTGCCTCTGTGACCACCACCCTCCCCTGCAGGTGCGGGACCACTCCTCTGGTTCGGGGCCTCCGCTCCTTCGGGGCGGTGATGTTCAGTTCTACACTAGGGCGCATCGAAAAAGTTTTTTTTTTTTTTTGTATCAATTTTCCAATAGTGCGGACAAAATTGCTTTATGTCATTGATAGTATGTGTGCAAAATTTTATTGATCTAAGTCAAAATCTTCAATTGCCTTTGAAGCCGCATATTATACAGAATTTGTTATTTTTCAATTCTTTTTTGAAAAATACGAAATTGGGTTCCTTAGTTCTAACAGTGCCGAAAAGTTGCCATATTGTTTCCTTAGAGTGTGTGCAAATTTTTATTCATGTGCGTCACTAGCTTCATTTTTTTCTCTGGCCGTTCATTACATAAAATTTTATAATTTTATTGTTTTTTCCAATGCTTTATATTTTTTGAATAAGAAAAGATTTTCCTTAATTCTAATAGTGCCAAAAAGTTGACATTTGGTATCCTTAGAAGTGTGCAGAAATTTTTATTGATAGGGTTCCATGACTTCAATTGCTTCTGAGGTCGTTCATTACACATAACGCGTTAATTTTATCTTTTCAATATATTTTTTAAATAATTCCTTTTTTCCAAAAGAACCAAAAATTAGCACAAGCTCTAAGAATATCACTTGGCAACTTCATGACACTAAAATTAGGATTATAATTTCTGGTCCAAAAAAAAAAGTATTGAAAAACGAAAAAATTAAAGAATTTGGTATAATAAACGGAACTAGAAAAAAAAAAAAAAAGAGCTATTGCCCCCTAAAAATTTGCACACACTTAAAAACATATGGCAACTTTTCGGCACTATTAGAACTAAAGAATCCAATGTCTCTCTCTCTTTATTTATTTATTTTTTTTTAATATTGGAAAAAAAAAATTTGTACATTATTACATATTATTTTTTAAAAATTGTTTTTCATTTTTAAAAAAACTGCATGCATACGGAACGGTGACTTATAACTTATTACAGTATTTCCTTTTTTTTTTTCGATTATTTTTTGCAAATACAACCACTATTTTTGGGATTACAAACATTATTTAACATTTTTTCACCCATTTTTGAGTGTATGCATAGGCACCATCAGGAGGTGCATTAGAACCCCCAAGGGAAAAACATAGCGAAAAAAAATGTTTTTCTAATATTTTTGAAAAACATTTTTTAGAGATTTTTTAGCGCAAAAAAATTTGCTGTAGAAATGTAATTTTTCTTTTTTTTTTTTTTTTTTTTTTTTGGGGGGGGGGGGGAATTATTTGCTTAATTTTTTTTGAAGTAAAAATATTTTTTAGTTTAGGTGCACCCCCTTTTTTGATTTTGCAGATGTCCCATGAGTGAATGTCTTAATTCCAATCTCACACTCACAAAAGTTGCGCCTTAGTTTCGTGTTTCTAAAATATCCTTGAAACACTCGCCGTCTCTTTTATAGTTCATTGTCGATGTCCCTTCACATTTCTTTTGCATTCTACTATTCAGATTCCGCTTGTTTATTGCAATTACATATTCCGTTGGAGAAAATAAAGTTCCTTGTTAAGATTTCGACTATTCTAATCGCCAAGGAGCAATATGAGGATTACATTCGGATTGAACAGAAGAAAAAGGTGTAAAAAAATATGATGGAGAGAAGCTGAGAGAAAACATTCCTGCTACAACAAAGATTGTCCTTCTGGATTGAATAGAATAAACATGTTTCTCGTTAAAAGCAAGATTCATCGGTAGTAACACATAGGTAGTTTGAATGAAATCTGAAATTTTATTGAGGAGAATACACCTAAATATGCAAACTCTAAGTAAACACTCTAAATGTCCAGTATATATTCAAGCAGCGTTACATATGTTTTCCTTGCATAATAAGCCATGGCAGATTTTATTTTTTTTACTTCACACTTTATATTCAAAAGTCAGACGTTAACTGATTACACAAAAGATTTCTTTTGTAAAAAGTCATCTTTTTCCCTATTTTTTTCATTGTTGTCGACATAGACATATACGAATAAAATGCTGTTATGACTTCAAAAAATGGTCAAACTTGAACAGCAAAGAAACTTTTACTGCGAAACTGTCCGCAATATTGCGCAAATGTTTTTAAATGTGACGTTGAGAATTGTATTATTTATAGTTTGAAGTGGAAATGAATAAAAGAATGAAAACTGCAAGACATCTTTGCTTGCATTATTCCCCCCCCCCTCCCCATTGTTCAGTTTTGAGGAATTGTAAACTTCAAGATACACAATTAACAAGCTCAAACTTTTAACTGACATTAAAAATGTTTCTCAACAAGTGTTCTCCGTAGCTCAAAGGAAAAACCAGTTGCTTAAGTCTTCTCCAAAAATATTAAGGAAAAATAAAAGTAACTAGCTGACTCGTGCGAAGCATTCGCCTTCGACAGAAGGAATTAAAAAACCAAATTTTAAAAGTAATTTTTTAAATAATAGCCAAAACTGTGACACTTTTGCTTATTTTCCACTGATAGGGTGAAAAAGTCTTTAAAATGATGGCGGCCTACTTTTGAAGTTTGATGAAGTATTAAGTTACGGCCGACCCACAAAAAACACCTTTGAGAAATAATTTATACATAATACTGATTTACCATATTGAAATATTTGTTTTTCCCGTTTTCAAAGCAACACAACTGGGGTTTAGCATTCTGCTCCCGGTGAGTGAAGTCATGGAAATTTGGACCAGAATTCAAGGAAAATAAATCATTCAAAAACTTCATTTTCGGGCCTATATGCATGGATAAATAGCATGATATCAAAGCAATGCGTGACAGAACAAAATTAATTTAAATCAATAATTATATTTTGTAAAAATAAATAAAAAGTTATACTGTTGGCCCGCTTAATCGGGTAACGGATAAACGAATAGCCTGCTAAAATGAATAAAACATCCCGGAACCGAATGTTTCCCCGTGCCATAGAAGCAATGCTAAAAGTTTCCTCTTAATCAAATCCCCCGCTTAATAGAAAAATGTTTTTTTTTTTTTTTAATAGCCGAAGGTTAAGCGACCGAAGGTTGAAGCGGATCCGAAGGTACTACGATTTAGAATCTTAAAATTAATGTCTCATTTCCTAATTTTAACAGCTAAAATAACTAGCTCATTAGCCTGCAAATATTAAAACGATATTTCTCTGCCTATGGGGATTGGAACTTATAAACCAACTTGCCCCTCGAACCAACTGAACTAATGGGTCTTCTTGTCGAGATGCTACGCATGAAAAGCAGTTTGAGTAATAAAAAAAAAAAACAAGCAAATTTGTTTTTATATCGAAGCATCTAAAATGTGAACTGTCTCATCATTTTTCTCCAAAGCGAGGGAAATTAAAAAAAATAACGCCTTACTGGTAAAAAAATTTAATAAAGTTATGGCGTTGTCGTAAAAAACACCTTTGATAATTAATATACAAGATGCTTTACACTTCTTGAAAAAATAACTTCAGCTTTACAAGTATGCGTGGAATTCTAAGGGTCATTCTCACCATATGCTTACATTTCAGAATTTTTGAATAATTTTTTTAAGTTGCTATTTTCTTTTAGAATCACTAACAGATGTTTTGTTACATATTTTAGGTGTGTGAAAAAGTAATTGATTGTACACTTTGATGCATAATAAGTATTCAAATGCTGTTGTAAAACTTTAAATTGCAAGGAAAATTGTCGTCCCTTACGATACAAAATCAATATGAAATCTCACTCTTGCGTCCTTAAGCTTAAAACGATAATTTTGATTATTAAAATATTGACCAAAAACTGTATGGTAACGGACTTGACATTTGGTAACGGATTTGACCAGTAACGGACTTGACATTTCAACCAAAATGTCAAATTATGGCTAGGTTGTCGAATTTAAAAATTGAACAATGATATGCATTTTCTTAGAGTTGTATAATAAACAATATTTCGGGGTAAAAGTTGAGAAAAAGTAAAAATTAATACTAAAATCTTTGGTAACAGACTTGACAAAGAATAAAAATACGCACCTGGGAGAAATCTTGTGCGGAACGCCACAGCAATACTTCTCGGCTCAGGAAAACAAAATTGTACGATATAGTTACGTCATTAGTTTGTTAAGTTAACTGAATACGTGTCACCATCTTTTGACTGCAATAAATACCTTTTTTAGCTAAAATAACCTTAGGGTAACGGACTTGACAAGAACTGCCGGACAAAATATATTCATAGTTTTCTTAATGAAAAAAAATTACTATTGTCAATATTTATTACACTAATAGTCAATATATAAAAATAATTTGTTGTATATACTTTTTTATACAATTAATTATATAAAAAAAAAATAGTTGAACTTGCGAAATTTGGCAATGGACAAGCGTTTTTGCCTCGATTCTCATTTTCAAAGACTTACATAAAAATAAATAAATAAATTTCAATAATTTTTTGAGTGATAGAATTTTTTTGGGGATATTTCTTGCAGAAAATAATTGTTCGCATTGAATTTAAACTATGAATTATGCTTCAAAATCGTCTTTTTAACCTCCGGACAGCAAGTGTAAGCAAATTTTGAAAATGACCCCTAAGTGTGTACTATTTGTCCGGTAGGAACTTTGTGATAGTAGAGAATTAGTAGTGCACGTGCAGCTTCCCAGAAGCATTATTGATAGATTGAACAGATTTAATTCTCTGTCTACAATTTTAAGGGGGGGGGGCTTTTTTGAAATCATGATTACATATGTAACAGAATGGACATCCATTAGTTTAAATTAGCTACTATCTGAAAAAAAAAATGGATAAGATTCGCCTTGTTTGTTGACCGTAGAATTCATAGTGGCTATTGAAATATAACCAGAAGTCTGTTTTATTTTCGAAATAGCTGTAACAGAGTGCAACAATATGAACCTTAAAAAATGTTGGGATATGAACAAAAAAAGAAAAAAAAAAAAAACAACTTTTTTGGGACATTTTCCCCACAAAGTTAAATTGCTAAAAATATTTGTATGAGAAAAATATAATTTATCTGGATATTGTATCTGATGTGGGTAAGTAAAGGCAGTATCTGTAAATTTTTCTTTTTTTGAAAATAAAGCACGGAAAAAAGGTCAAACTCCCCCAACATTTTCTTACTGATAGTGTAGAATGCAAAACGGATTTCTTTAAATATCTCAAAAACTCATTTCTTCACATGATGTCCTTTACCTTCCTACGGCAGTTATATTGTTGTATTTCAGGACTAATTTGAATCACATTTAACTGCTAATGATTTGAAGTTTGGAGATTAAGAACGCCTAACTTTCTTCTTGTTCCGAAATAAAA
Organism: Uloborus plumipes; assembly: GCA_038373865.1. Lineage (NCBI taxonomy): Eukaryota > Metazoa > Arthropoda > Arachnida > Araneae > Uloboridae > Uloborus > Uloborus plumipes. The sequence goes on from JAXGGA010005646.1 coordinate 21,597, forward strand.
TATTTTAAAGCCCTTCATAAATTACTAATGTAATTTTACCACTGATACTTGATAATTTACAACTAAATGGATAATCAATACAAAATGATTAATTGGCAATTATTATTAAAATTGATTTAAAACTAAATTCAGAAGTGTTGGATATGATCACTGTTTTGTAAGAACGATCCATACATATAAATCCGATATTATTTCAAAGAATGGAGCACTTTTGAAAATTACAAAACGAAATTTAATAGCATCTGAGTTCAATTGGTATTCAATAGTTTATTGAAAAGCGTCTTTTAATATTTCAGATTCAGATATCCTATGAAAGATGTATTTTAAAGGAAAGCGTAGGTATTTATCTAACTTTATTGGTTTAGCGATCGAGTTTCATAAACACACTCGAAACATAATATTATTAAAAGGGTCCGAACAAAATGTCTTATTTTTATAAAGTTCTGCATTTTATAAGAAGATATTGTTAGTAGGGATGCACCGATTAGCGTAGTACCGATTAATCGCCCATAATCGGTAAAATTTTATCGATTAATCGGCGAAAAAAATATTTATTAAATATTATTTTTTAAAGTATACTTTCACCAAGAAACTATGATAAATAATTTTGTTAAGAGTAATAATAATCCTCACGGTTGATACAGTCAATTTATTAATTTCTCTATTTTGAATAAGTATAAAATGCTGAATGTTTTTAATGAGTCAATACTCTTCTCTTCAGCATAGTGTTTTTACCGTAAAATTTTCAAAGAGTAAAAGTCTTGAATAAATGGCTACTAATAAGGAAAAAAATAAATAAAAGCATTCCTATATTAGAGTGTGTGCTCACCACAAACTGCTATAATTTATTTTTCAAATTTTCATGTCTAGTTAACGTAATTAACACTTCTATTGCAATTTTTTGTACAAAAATACGAAAATTGATTCTAAGAAATTGTATAAAATTTTGATGGGAAAATAGGAACATGGAAAAGAAAAATAGAGTAGTATTAAAAATAGAGTAGCATAGAAATTCGTAGTATTAAAAATAATCTTCCTTATCGTTAATCGGCTGCTTATCAACAGCCGATTATTCGGTAATCGGCCAATTTAATTACCGGTGCATTCCTAATTGTTAGTTTCGTTTTATTAACATTAAGTTCTAGGATGATTCAAAAAAGTTCGTCGATTTAATGAAGCAATTTTTGTAAGGAAAGGGGGAAAAAACTAATCTTTACATTCAAAATGACGGAATCGTATTTGGTTCGGTTGAAAACGTATTAGTAGAACTTTTAATGTTAAGAAAAGGCTAAAACATTTGACGTGCTTGATTTTAAACTAGCGGTACCCGCACGGCTTTGCCCGTGGTATAAAATTAAAAGTTCATTTGTTAAATAATTGATATAGCAGAAAGAATACTCTACTTTAGTAATAATTCAACTATAATTCCTTAAAATTACGATAGAAAAATAAGCCAAAAAAGAAAATAAGAACAATTTTGTTGCTTACAGAAAACCAACAGAAATCTTACCAAAGTTTAGAAGAAGAAGAAAGTTTTCTTTCCTAACTTCAAAAACAAAATAATACATTTTCTGAAATGAAACACTTTAGGAAGAACGTTGCAATATCGCAATTTATACGATATTTTTATAATTTACCGAGTTTTAATTCCTTAAAAACTGAGAAAATAAAAGCACACGATTTTTTCTAACAGTTAAATAACTCATTTTAATAAGACCAGGAGTTTGAATCATCAATGGTTTGGATTGCTACAAAACAAACACGTTTTGAAAATTATTATGGGAAAAAGAACGAAACAAAAAAAGGTTTAAAAACGTAACCATGGTAACAACATGAAAAGTTTAATTTCCGTTGCGATAAAATAATTCATTTCATCTTTATTTTCAAATTTTATTCTCGAGCTTAACCATTTTAGAATAGTTTGGCTTGCTTTGCTCAAGGTAAGCTTTGAATTTTCGGAATTCTAAAAACGATTTATTACAGCTCTTCTAATGCTCGTAGAAACTTCTAATTGACATCATTTTTAGCAGAAAATTTCAAGCTTTCGAATGACACAAGACTTAAAAATGTGTATGAAATATTTCTTCCCCATTTTATTGAATTTGTATGAAAAATGAGCTAAAAATTAGATTAGAAAAAAAAAAGAAATAGAATTTTCGAAAAAACGCTTCGAGACGCACTCACCCATGCTACGAACTAATTTTGTGCCAATTTTTAAGAAAATCAATCGAACTGTTTTGGCGCTACGCGGGTCACCGACTGACAGACCTACCCACCTTCAGCTTTATTATTAGTAGATAATATTGGTTTTTAACTTAAAATTAGGTGACTTCTAAAGCAATGTAGATAAATCGAACTGAACTATTGATCGATACAAAGAGAAGGTTTTGGTTTTAAACTAGTTTATGCTGAACTGATTGGGAGCCTCTGCTACATAGTAAAAGAAATTAATAGGTGCTCTACACACATTCTCAACAAACTTTAATGAACTCAATTTAAAAATGTCGAACAAAAATTCATTCTCAGAGGTAGCGTATATGAAGGGTATGCCAGTGAATTCCTTTCACATTCGCTGTAGGGTAAAGTAAAGCCCTGAAAATACTATTTAGAGCATTCAGGACTTTAGTGTAAAGTAGTGATTGGATGACTGGTGTTCAAAGGAAACAAGAGGAAAAGAGACAAAAAGGAATTGAACTTTTACTTTTACATCATAAAAGAACTTAACCCATCGTACACTGTTGTCATTAACAATGAATGAAAAAAATATTGATTGTGTTTACAATTTGAAACTTTTATCATCCTGGGTTTAAGTATCTATTACGTGGAGAAATTGTTGAACCTACTTTTCACTCAAATAATTCGTTTGACTTCTCCATCTTATTAGATTAACCGCTGTAGGAAAATGCATGCCAAAAGCATAGGGAAAAGGTATGACAAAATTTCCTTTTTATCGATATTACGTAGTAGGGATACACCGATTAATTGATAGGCCATAATCAGCCACTTTGCCTATATTTTTAATTGGAAAATTGAGCCGATTAATCGGCGGAAAAAATAGTCAAATTTCAAATGTTTTCTGTTTGTCTTAAACGCGAAACTATGATGAATGAATTTGTTTAGAGTAAATAAATGTAATTTTCTAAAAACACATTTGTGCAGTGTTACAACATTTTTCATTTGTCGATATTTTTCTTCTTTAGCACAGTGCTTTTAGATAACCTTATACTTTTCATAAAGAATGAAATTCTTAGATTAAATGGCTACCAATAATTAAAAAGAAAAAATACATTAAGGGCCCTGCTCCACATTGACGTAAAGCAGAAAAATAAAGCAGAAACGTAAAATGGATTACATAGTGTTCCTATGGAAAGTATCCGAATTTTCGGTTTCTGCCTTCGGTTTCGGTCGAGTTTTACGCTGATGTGGAGCGCAGGGCCCTAAAAGTGCTTTTAAATTAGCCTGCTCACCAGAGCGTCTTCCCTAATTTTAAAAAGTTTTCATGTATAGTTAAGAAAATGAAACATAACAAGCAATAATATGAAAATTCGCTCAAGGGAATTTTATGAAATTCTGCAGGTTTTATGGGAAAATGAAGACACTAGAGAAAAATAAATCCTCTCTCAGAAATAAATTTGTAACTATTTTTAAAATCGAAACTGTGAAAGAAAAAAAAAGTGACGGAGAAATTAGTAGTATTAAAAATCATAATCATGATGACGTCTCTTCTTGGCCGATTAATCGGCGGATTATCAACAGCCGATTAATCGACAATCGGCCAATTTACTTATCTGTGTATCAATTTTACGCAGCTTAAGAAATCAATCCTGTCCTACCTACTTTTTCTTTAAAACGAACATTGCAAAGTCCAATATTGCTTTACAAAAATTTATTCAAACCTACAGAATTTTTCGTGCATCAAGCGTCTCAATGATTATGCAAAGCAGTCCGTTCAACAGAAAGCTCTACGATAAGTAATATACAGTAGCCCCTCGTTATATCACGCCTCGTTATATCGCTCATTCGGATATATCGCTCTTTTCTTTTGTCTCCCCCCCCCCCCGAAAAAAAACTTTTAGTTCGAAACCATTTCTAAGAAAATATGTAAGGTGCTCACAAAAGGTCTCTTTCTCATTTATTTTGTCATCAATAAACAAAACGAAGGTTCTTCTATTCTTCTGAATTCGCTGAAAAGAAGCAGCAATTTCCTGTCACCCAAACTTGCATACTGCAGAGACAGTTTGGAAAAATACTAAACACTGTCTTTTGTATTGATACAATGAGTGAAACGCATCTGGTAAGTGTCAAGAAAACACACGCCCTAAAATCTAATGTTCGAATAAATGAATTTTTATGTATGTGCACGTATAATTTACTTGTATGCTGGATAGAAAACTATTTTTAATGACTTCGGTTATATCGCGCTTTCGGATATATCGCGCTTTTTTCTTGTCCCCCGAAAAGCGCGATATAACGAGGGGTTACTGTACTTGTCCATTGCAAAGTAGATTTAGCAAGGCGTTGTTAAATGAGGTCTCCATGGAATTTTAATTTAGGAGCATTCTGCTCAGAAAAAAAGAGAAACTTTCTTGCTCATTATTCTAATGAACACTAAACGCAAAATAATTAACAAAATGACTGTTAATTTACGACGAGGAAACTTGAGCGAATAGAAGCTTTCAGTATGAGTGTCATTACGCAAAGTATTCTTTTCAACAATTTCTTTTTGACATGAAGTCTGTCGTCCAAGGACACGCCTTAGCTTCAATAAGGCATTGAAATTCCACGTGGATACCGGCTTTCTTTCAAAGGTTGTGCAATAGGCGTTCTTATCCCAACTTTTCTTGATTTGTTAAATCTTGAATTGAAGAAAAGGATTTTGTAAGAAATAAAAGAAAACCAACCGTTAATTACAATGAGTTTCGGAAAATTATTTTTTTTTCTTAAATAACTTATAGCTAAATATTTCTTTGAATTTAAATTAATATTTTATACAATGAACTTGTGCAATGTTTTTCAGGAACTAACTTTTCAGTGTGGATTGTTTAAAAAAAATATCAGGATGAAAAGCTATGGCTCATTTCTTTGTTTGATCATAACCATGATTAATAAACTGAAACTCTCATCGAATTTCTGGAATGTTTGAAAAAATTCACATTATAATGAAAGCTTTCCGCTATTGAAATTCACGTTGATAATTACAAAGCAGGAGTTCATCAAAATTATGCAGGAATGTTTTTTGCGGTATACGTAATCGATTATTATTTCGATTGCGATTGCAATCTTACCCCTTTGGTAATTACGATTTCACCAATGCTTACAATCATTACAAATGTAGTCGATTAAAATTCTGATATTCGATTACAGTTTGATTACGATTACAGATAAAAAATTGTTTTGTACACATACGAATTACACTAATTAACAAGAATGCTGTTATTGTGAACTTTTAAGAAATTTAAGTAGCCCTATCTGTAGGAATTGGAAAAAATGCTCATAAAAAGGGAAGAAGGAGGGTTGGAATGGAATAAAGTGGAATACTTAGAAATTGGCTGACTGTAAGGTAATTTTTCTAAATAGACGTCTCAAATAGCGATGTACCACAGAAAGTTCAGTTTCAGAACTATTGTTACTTACTATACTTACTAATGATATTGCTGACAGTCTTTCTGAAAACACAAAAAAGTTCAACGATAATGTCAAAGTTACGGGTATTGTTGACAGTGAGAAACAAAGATAGTTTCAAGAAGATTTAGATCAGAAGTCTAAGTGAGCAGTTAAGTGGCTTGTGTCATTTAATGTAGGGAAATGTGAAATGTCAAGTGCTTCATTTAGGTCGTGCAAATAAAGGTTCATTAGCTCGTTCGAACTTTCAGGTGTCTGTCATTAGCGAAGCAGAAACTGTTATTGATCTTACTGTGCTAATGAGTCGCGATATTTTTAGTTAGCAGCGTGACATAGTCAGAAACTGAGTCAACAAAAATCTAAGGTTTATCAATCGAACTGTTTTGAATAATTCTAAGAATATTCTTCTGAGTTATACAGATTATAGCTCCATATTTCAAAAGTTTAACGGGTAGATTTTCTAGCAGAGAAGATTTAAAGGGGATATATTTCAATTTGAATGATGGAATTTATTGAAAGGTTACATTTTTGCACAGAATTTCTTCCTCTTTATTTATTTCAATCCAAGACCAGTAATATTGAAACTTATAGAAGTTTTTTTTTCCCAATAGTGTTGGATGGAAGCAGTTATTACTTTCAATGATGGAAAACGTGTTAAACGCCTATATATCTTAAACTGGGGATGTATACATTGCATGGCCTCAAAATTGATTTAGAAAAAAAAAGACATAAAGATTTAAAATTTTGTTTTTAATATTTATTTTATCCGGCGAACGAAGGGATACCGAGGGCGAACAGTTCGTATTTGATAATCAAGACTATTTTATCAACTAGAAATGCGAAGATTAAGGCGACAACGGGGCCTTAAAACCATTTTTTTTTGTAAATTTCAAGCAATCGTCTTGAAATTTTTACAAGATGATTATACTAAAATAAGAACAATTCCCACCATAAATTTTTAATTTTCAACAATAATTTCAGAAGTTATTAAATTTTTAAATTAAATTAAATCGCGTTAATTGCACATCAATTTTGCATTAAATTATGCAACAGTATCATAAAAGTATGCATTAGCATTATATTAATAGAGTGTTGTAGATATTTAAGTATTGTGTGTAAATGGAAACAAATGAAAGACTTTTTTTTCAAAATCATGCTAATTTTAACTCGAAAACACACAGTTTCAATATTACAAATCAGGATTTAAGATTATAATAGTGCATTACATAAAAAAAATCTCCCAAGAAACTGTTTATTGAACTACTTTTCACTAACTATGCAATTTTTAGGCAAATCCATGCTAAACTCTTACGCATAGAGCATATTGAAATCTACCGACACACGTAAAAATGTCGTTTTGAGAAAATTAGAATTTTCAGTTTAGGAAAAGAGAATGAGGTCAAATGCTGGAACTATCTATTTCCATTAAAATTAGTAAATTCATATAGCAGGGGTACAAGTGACCAAATGTGGTTTGGGAGCATCTTCGGGAGCAGAGAAAGTACCATTTGGGAGCGGCGGAATTGTGTTTAGGAGCAGGCTCGAATAAGATATTATGTGACTGTGATAAACACATACATTTATAGTAATTTAAATCTGTACCTTAATGCACGAACAACCAATGTCAAAAATTCGATGTTTTTAGTTTTTTATCGTAATGGGGACAGAAAGGTATCCTCTGTCATATATAACAACAAACAATGTTTTAAAACAAACCGTCTCAGCAGTTGGAGTGAAACTAAGCCACCGAATCTAGCCCATTCCTATGGAGACTCAAATCTTTGAACCTGAATATCTCAATTCGACGAATTTTGACACTGGTTGTTTTTGCATTAAGGTACAGAAATATATTTGCATTTCAATTAAGCACTGATTATCTATTATTAAACTTTAGTTATAGTTTAAAAGTACTAGATGTGGTTTCAATAGGTGAACAGCAAAATGTTTCACTGTACTTAACTCAAATTTCAGAGACAAGGATATAGAAATTGGAACATTCATTTAAAGTAAAATTGAAACGATAAACTCATCCACTTTTTTACAATTACACTGGCGGAAAAAAAAATCCCAACACCAAGAAAGACTTGTGTTAGATAAACGAAATTTGGTAGGCGTGTTTATACAACTGAAAGATGACATCGATTGAAATTTCGTGTTCCGCGCATAAGTGTGGCGCAGCTGGCGTCACTCAGAACATGCAAATAAGGCTTGTTTTAAAAGCGTGTTGTGAAGCTCATGTGTATTATTTTTCCGTGAAATTGGACGAATTGCGTTCATTTTAGCCAGGAATACCTTTTAAGAAGACGAAGAAGCCATTATCAACAGCTCACCGAGTTTAAACGAGGTCGTACAAATTGGCTACGAGAAGGTGGATTTTCATTTCGCGATATTGCAGAAAGACTTGGGTGGGAATGTTTCCACCATGCATGATTATGGGAAGCTATGGGCAAGGGATGGTACTACCTCAAGAAGATCGAGTTCCGAGCTGCCACGTGGCACGACTGAGAAGGAAGATCGCCGAATCTTGTGTACGGCCGTGGCGCATCGTACTGCATTTGCGGCTGACATTCGAGCTGCAGTTGGCACCGTCGTGACCCAAGGAATGGTAAGAAACTGTTTACTTCAAGGACAGCTCCGAGCCAGGCAGCCTGTAGCCGATTTTCCATTGACTGCAAACCATTGCCTTTTCCGACGGCAATGGTGCCACGACAGAGCTCACTGGAGGTCGAAATGGAGATCTGTTGTAATTTTTGATGAAAACAGATTCTGAATTAGTGCCAATGGTGGCTGTATATTGGTCAGAAGGAGGCCAGGGGACCGCATGCATCCAAGCGGTCTACGGCCTAGACACACGAGACTCACACCTGGAGTTATGGTCTCTGGAGCAATTTCCTACGTCAGCAGGGGCATTCTTCTGGTTATCCCAAACTCACTGACTGAAAATTTGTCGTCAGTCTGTTAATTTAACCAGTAGTACAGCCCTTCATGAGTAGCATTCAAGAGGGCGTTTTCCAACCGGTTAACGCTCGCCCTCACATCGCTGCTGTAACGCAATATGCTCTACAGAGTGCTGACATGTTACCATGGCCTGCAAAATCACCAGGTCTGTCTCCAATTGATAACGTATGGGATATCATGGGATGGCACCTCGAGCATCATCCACAGTCAGCAATGACGGTCCTAGTATTGACACAGCAAGTGCAACAAGCATGGCACTCCATACCACAAAGTGACATTCGGCGCCTGTATGACATAATGCATGCACGCTTGCAGGCTTGCCTTCAAAATTCTGGAGGTTACACCCTCTATTAAATTAACATAATTTCACATTTGCACAGCATTTTCTTGAGCTTAAATTAGCCAGTGATCTTGTACATTTAATCAATTAAACATGCTAACTAGACATTTGCATTACCCAAATTTCATTACTCTACGGCAATTTTTTCTTGGTGTTGGGATTTTTTTTTCCGCCAGTGTACATTTATACTACCAATCCTTTTTCATTTTTTAGAAAAGAATCCTATCCATGAATAACCTAGGAGCGCATTCGTGGTGGTCAAATATGAAATACAAACGTTTGGTTTTAAAGATTCCACTACAATATGAAAAATTTAGACATTTTTTGGTTTTTTAGTTGCATAATTATCAATAACATTTGGATTTTCTTTGTTAACAATATGCTTTAACTTAAAATTGAGGAACTACCTCTATGCTTGAAAAGTAAATTAAAGTTTTTTTATGTTTTATCGTGCAAAATTAGATTTTGTGGGCTAAAAATTGAAAAACCTTAATTTAAAAGTTGCTTAGTTTCTTTTTGTTCTACTGCTCTTTCTCTTTCTCATGACTTCTTTGCATCTTCTAACATCCATTTTGCAACTCGATTTCAGACAAGACATTGTTCTTAACAGCTGACTTTAGTCGTTGGTTTGCTAAATTTAATGAAGAATCTGATGACTCTTGATTGGATTAAGCTTCTTGTGTAACTATCGTATACTACACATTTAATTTGTTTGTCTCTCTGCTTTTAATGCCTTAAATATGTGCTGGTTACAAAACTTAAAGACGTTAGAACTTCTAAACAGTAGAATGAGATAATTATGTGCTGCCATAAAGTATCTCTGAAATTTGTACAACGCATCAAAATTTTATCTTTCCTTAAATGACCTAATGGGAGCACTACTGCTAGTAGCATGGAAAATTCTATTTTGAGCTTTTAAAATTATAGTTTTACAAATTCAACTTTTCAAAATACTGCCTTTCTGTACAAAGCCATAATTAAACATTATGTGCTTGATTGTTTTAATGGATAACCTAATGCTTATTAAAATCAAACTTGCAAAAATTAATAGATATATAGAAAAAATAAATTATTTATTGTCACAATATGAGCTAAGCTAATGGAAGGTATCTATTGTCAAAATAACGGTTAATTGTCAAAAATATTAAAATGTTTGCAAGATGCATTTAGATTGATATCTTCAACATAGGAAGCTTCGTCCGCGACGTAAATGCTAGATGTTGACATGCTTCTAAAAAAAAATTTCTTTTTTCTCAAAATAAAACATAAAATAAGCTAAGCTGAGGTAGCATATATCAAAATAATTTTGGATTGTGAAAAATATCAAAATTTTTGCAAGATGCAAAAAGATTGAAATTTCAGATAAGGAGAATATTTTTCGCGACGCACGTGTTCAGAATATCGCCATAGTAACCGTCATAACCTACGATTAACAAACGCAGAAGTTATGCTACTTTTTCGCAATATTCGCTAGAAACACGGCCGTTTTGGCGTAATTTCGATCAAAAAGTGCGTTTGGGAGTAGGATGGCGCAAGATTCTTTACTTGGCGCAGCGTGACGCAATTGACGCAGCACTTGCACCACTGATATAGATTAATTTATTTTAATGGTTGTTTAAAAAGAATAACCTTGAAAAAGTTGCCTTTTCCAACAGTACAAAGATTTTTACCAAACTTTTGCATATGACAGAAAAGATAACAAAGGGGCGTGGTCATTCATAAAAGTACCCATGTCTCGGTCAATTTTTCACTGATTCGAAAAATTTTTTTTGCCCCATGTTCAGAAGTATTTCTTCTATTTAAAACAATAATAATTGAAAAATCGATATTTTAGTGAATTTTTATGTTTTTGAAACCCCCGTGTCGCCTCAAAGCCGTAAAGAAACATTGCTACCTTCAATCTAAACAGAACTTATCAAAGTAACCCCCCTCCCTCCCTCTTTGTGGGAAATCCTGAATGCTGTAAAATTTTCAATCCAAATAATTCAAAACGATAGGAACATTGTTTTAAAGGAATCTTATGAACTATCAATAAATAACGTCAGATTTTTTTCAGTATATTTCACACCTCTTTGCTCTTTGTAATAAAGTGTCACACTTCGCCTTTGCCCTCTCCCTGTCACATGTCTCACTATATTACATAAGCAATGATTATTTAAAATACCTAACTGTTAAGACCATAAAAATTGAAAATAATATGTGCCTGCTATCGCTTAAAATCTATTTCAAAATATTGAGTACAGTCATTGAAAATAGTGGAATTATACCTATTTATTTTCAAAAAGTTTGTTCCAAAAACTACTCCCGGATATTTAATTCCATTTTTTTCCAATTAAATTCAGTATTAAAAAAATATTTCACTTTATTTTTCGTTGTTGAAAAGTTAATTTTAGGAGTTTTTTTTTTTTTCTTTAACTTTCGACCTCATGCAGAAGTTTTGTTCAACATAATATAGAGACATTTTAAAAGATTTTACTGATGAAAAAAATTTGCTATTAAAATTAAATTAAAACAAATTTCTAGGAATTCAAAAACTTAATGTTTAGGCATAACAAGCAAACGAAAATACTAGAAGAATTATTCAGCATAAAAAAAAGTGAAATTTGAACCTCACGGTAAGCCAGAAGTATTAGTAAAATCATCTGAAATTACACCCAACTCAAATGCGAAAAAAAAAGTCAGAGAGCAAATAATGCGCAAAAGTTTTCCTACGATCCCCCCCCTCCCCAAGAAAACCCCTCAAAACATAATTACCAAAAAGTAAATAAATGTCATTATTTGAGTTTTTTCTTGATCAATTTCTTTTTGACAAATATCTCAACAGGCCTACCATTTTTCTGAAAATAAATAGAAAACAAAAAAAAAAAAAAAGAATCAATACACACCGATATTCTTTTTCTTCAAATTGTTGAATTGGCAGCATTTGCGTGATGGTTTCTTTTCTTTTTTTGAAATGAATCAACAAGCAGGACTTCTTATTTCTCATATCAGTTTAATTCAAGAACAATTAAATTTTCTCTCTATATGTTACCCAGAAAAACCCAAGCGGGTCTGTCTTCTTTACAAAACGTTAACCAAATTTGTGATCATTAATATTTTCCCTGCACTGCAACATGATTTGTCTGTAAGTTGAAACAAACACACATGCGCACATACCGGCGCAAAATCCCGCTATTAATAATATTAATATTATTTTTGGTAAGTAAAATATTTCTATCAAACAATTTGTAAGATCATTTCTTCATATTTTAACTGAAAAAGCAAACCATCCTTTTGGCTTCGAATGTCAGTTTGAAGCTGAAACTGTTGCGTCTCCTTTGTAGTGCTTGCAGAATATTTTCAGTAAATCACTTGAATGCAGAAAGCGTACTTTAATATTGTGCTTGCGAAGAGAATCATGCAAGAAGCAGAAGCAAAGACCATCTTTGGTATAAGTACAGTACCCCCAAGGGTCCAATTACCTGTCGTGAAGGCGGTTTGTGAGTATAAACGTCAAAAGGGTAGAGGAGTTTTAAGGAGCATTAGGTAAACACCCGAAAAATTCGTACGTTGTTTCTCAACTAGAAAAATCACGATGTTAACCAAGTAAACATTAAAAGGTTTTAAACGTTTATTCTAAAAGGGAAAAATGGTAGTGAATAATTGTTAATTATTCGACAAAATTAGCTTTAAAATTGGCTCAAAGTGTCTACTAAGTCTACTTATTTGTTGTTATTCATTTCTTTATTTTTTAATTTTTTTATTTTGTTCATTTATTTATTATATTTATTTATTTTATTTATTTATTTGAATTATTTACTCATTTATTTATTTATTTATTTTGCATCACTCTGGAAAATATTCTACGGTCTCCTTTTAGTAGTGTCCTTGTCTTGTTAACCTCCGTTACGGTCTGAAAATCACTGAGAAATTTGGCAAATTTAAATTTAAAGAAGTAAAAATGCAACATCAAACTCCTTACCTTGCTTGGTCCGTCTCTTCTAGGTCTTCAGAAGAGTTAATGGTGTATTTTTTCCGCCGTCCAAATAAACAAGTCATGAAAGGAAATATATTCGAATTTCACTAAATTCCGAAGTGCTCAAATTTACTCACAATTCCAACTTCCGCATAGAATAATCATCGATGCAACTTAATCAACAATTGTCTCACAATTTATAATTAAAAATTATTAATTTCCGAAAACTTCTATTTCTGTTCCTCGCAAGTATAGTAAATTTATCTAAGTCGTAGTAATAACGCTCCGAAAGTCGTATGCTCTGCGAGACAGAAACCAGAATGATCCACGATTACAAAAAACTCTCATTGCCGTAAATCGCTCCTGCAGCTTTTTTCCCGAGTAGGGTTGCCGGAAACATTGTGAAATAGAACTTCTACACTACTAAACTCAGAATCTCGCCATTCAACAGAAACCAGTGACATGTGTATCGGTATTTCACCATCACACACAAAATAAATAAATAAATAATATAAAGCAAGTGTTTAAAAAAAAAATCAACCAGGAATGAAAAATAAAATCAAATTTCAATATGAGCAAGACGCTTTTCTCTATCCCAAGCTTTTAGTTTTGTTTATTATTTATTCATAGACACCAACTTTGCTTATTTGAAATTTATTTTTTAATACGATCTCGAGTTAATTGAACTTCTGGATATTTTCTGCAATCTTTTGTAGTAAACGCGATTCTTTCTTTTTTACACGCAGATAATTAAATGAATTATTCATCCTTCAATGTCATTTACAGGAGATCATATACAGATTGTAATCATCAATTATGAATACTCATAGACTCATTAGTCGGATACAGTAGATTTAGTAATTCTACTAATCAAGATGTCAACCTTAAGGTTTTTGTTGTTGTTTTTTCAGCTGTAGAAGGCAAATGGCTTCAACTAGATCAAGTGAACAAAAAAATATATCTCTAAAATATTTTGCAACAACGTGTATTCGTAATGTTAACAAGCACTGAAGTCGTTTTCTAGGGTAGACTGACCAGTAAATGAACACTTTCAGTGAATGAACACCTCATTGTTTTCATGCAACAAATAAGGTTTTGAGAATTTTTTTAAAGATAAATCAGCAGAAGTAACTCCTTTCTACACGTTTACCGAAGGAAAATAACCAGAAAATGCTGCATTTGTTCACTGGCAGGGGTGCTCATTCACTGGATCTGGGCACTATTTTCCGTTTCAACTAAGGATGGACCGGATATCCGGTAACTATCCGGTATCCGGCCTATCCGGCTGATATTTTAAGTATCCGGTACTTCCGGATATCCGATCCGGCTGACCGCCCCGGATACGGATATCCGGAAGATTTTTGCAGGATATCCGGCTAAGTATCCGGTATTGATGTGGGGAATATCCGGAATTGATGTGAGGGTTATCCGGTATAATGTGAGGACCTAATTAAATATTTTCTTTTTTATAAAAATCTTAGTTAAAAATTTCATTGTTTGATAAACCTTTTAGATGATGTAATTACTTTTCATCTTTCCTTTTTACCAATTTTTGCTTCTAAAACAAAAATTGTATTATTCCTCCAACTGTGTACTGGACATGGAAGCATTCTGCATATTTGATTTTTCACAATTGCCAGATAAAATATGATTGTCTTCAGCTTTTCAAAAATATTTTAGTTAAAATATTTAGAAAGAAAAGGCTACAAACCTTCAAGGATTAATGTGCGACAAAAGTTTGAAAAAAACTTCCGATCATATCGTTAGTTCATAAAAATTAATCACAGTAGCTTTTAATATAAATTCTCAAATTATTTTATTTATTGAATTCTTTTATTTTTAGTTTTTGTGCTTCTAACAAAAATTGCGATCTATTAACACCCAATGATGTTGTAATTAGATATTTTTTACTTTGCCACTATTATTGCTTTATTATAATTGAAAATAACATACACTAAATAACCTATCTAACATTGACGAAAGTTTTCTTTTAGATAATGAAAACATCTGTCCCCAAGAATCGTCGCAACTTAAAACCATGCTTTTTTTTTTGAAAGAGTTTAAATGTGTGTAAAGAAATTTTGAATTTTGCACTTTGTTTCGTTCTTTCTTTTTGTAATACCTTCCTTTCAGAAAAGATATTTCTCTCTATTAGAATCTTTTCACGTCTGTCACGCCGCTCCGTAACTCCTCGAGAACATGTTGAGCATGACCCTCAATAACATTCAATCGAGTTTCGATAACTCAAAGCTTTATAAACTCAAATATACATTCATTTCAAAGTTTTCATTTGGTCCCAAATTCTTGAAAAGACGGTAGGAACTGCTTGTAACTCGAACTATCAATAACTAGAAGTTTTTAGCCGGTCCCTTGGGACTATGAGCTATTGAGACTTGACTGTATTTAAGATGTTAATTTGCATCATTAGAAAGTGTATTTTGTCTTTTAGAATTTAAGTAAAACTTTAAGTTAATTATTTAGATATAAGTTTATTAATTTATTTTTTAAAGTGAACATGTTTAGAATAATTTTAAATAATAATGATAATATATCGATCATTTCAGCGAAAATGGTACAAATCAGTCCCGATACTTCAGAATTTTGGGAATTAATTTTAATGTTTTACCACCAATGAATTTAATTTTTTTTATTTGTTCTCCATCTAATTGTGTGTAACCAAGTATTACTTATTTAGGCATAAGCCATTTATAAAGGATCCCCCCCCCCAAAAAAAAAAAATTCTTTGGCAAAAGAAGGAAAAAATGATCTGCCCCAGCTTCAAATTGCTAGGACTTAAAATGCAATTTAAGATTAAGCTGAAATGCAACAACAAAATAATTTGCAATGCACAGCACAAAAAATGCTTCTGACACCCTTTCTGCTGATTTTTATGTATGTAAACAAAAAAATCTTGGAAAAACACCTATTTATCATTGTTCCTAGATTTTTTTTATGTTTCAAACTGTCCACTCTGTTACAAGCCTTTCAGAAATAAAATAAGCAATCGCATTCAATGTGATATTTTTTTTAATAAGTACAAGTAATGTATCTGCTTTGATTACTTTGATACATTGAATTATATAATCAGTAACTAAGATAAGCCTAAAATTCTTTGCTGATGATAGTTAATTTGCACTGTGGGATGTCCACTCTGTTACAGTCGCATTAATAGTGCAAAAAATATTTTTTCTTGAAATTGCAGACAGAATTAGTTTTAGGATGCTTAGTTCATTTTATACTTGTTCTGTAATTAACTTTTCTTTACGATTAAAAATATATTTTTCTAACCTCATTTGTCTCCTCTGTTACACAGAGTGGTCGAACTATTCAAAACCCTTAATGAATGACTCATATATACAAGCCATTTACACTTTATTATGCACAAATAAACAGAGAATAATTTTTAAAACAATGATTAGTTGGCGAAAATTACTTCATTTGATAAACTTAACTCGACAATTTCAGACATGATTTGTACCATTTTGGCTGGAATAACCCATAAATATAACATTTGCATCTCGGAATGTATCTTTATTTTTTCAAAATGAAGTTGAATTTCGAGGTGATCGTTTAAGAATTAGTTTATTAATTTGTTTTTAAAAAAGTGAATATGTTTAGCATGACCCTTAATGTATTTAAAATGATAATTTGCCACTTTTAAGAATGTGTATCTTAATTTTTTGGAACTAAAGTAAAATTTCAAGTTGATTATTTAAGTAAAGTTTACTCATTTGTTTTTTAAAAAGTGAACAACTTTAGCATACCTCTTAAAAGTATATTTAAACTGCTGATTTGAATCTTCAGAAAACATGTTCCTTTGTTTTTTGGAGTTATATAAAATTTTTAACTGATTATTTGAGTATAACTTTATTATTATTATTATTATTTAACACACTTGTCCT
Organism: Uloborus plumipes; assembly: GCA_038373865.1. Classification (NCBI taxonomy): domain Eukaryota; kingdom Metazoa; phylum Arthropoda; class Arachnida; order Araneae; family Uloboridae; genus Uloborus; species Uloborus plumipes. The sequence goes on from JAXGGA010005646.1 coordinate 38,374, forward strand.
GTTTTAATATTTTCTTCTTTAACTTGTATGTTAGAAAAATTACATGCATATTATTCTTTAAAAAAAAGAACTTCAAAGCAAAATTTTGCTTTATATTATTGCAAAATTAGAAATAAGAAAATGTGTTACTTTGTAATGAAGTTTAAATTCATAAAATTCTAATAAAATATGTATCAATTTGAAAAAAAAAACGTTTATCTGAGCTTAGTTTATTTTCCTTTTTTCTTTCTTTGTTTCTTTCTTTTTTTTAAATTATTGGGGAAATATTTAATAACTGTATCATTTACGTAGAAACCTATTGAAACGATATTGAAACAGAAAAGCTTTAAAATTTAAACTAAGAATAATTAAAAGTTTAAACTTTGAGTATATACAGAAATATTTAATTCAATCTTTTAAAGTTTCGTCTATTTTGATAAAATTACATAATTTAGAAAGAAATCACAATATGCTAGTGTTTCATTTCATATGTAGCGCTACTCCTGTACAAATAAAATAGAGGCTTTAAAAATTAATTTAAATGTATTTAACATGTTCTTAAAGAAATTATGCGAGAAACAACTTTGATTTATTGTTTTGAAGCTGCATTACATAAAAATAAGCGAACAAGCAATGTAATTGTAATGCCGGATATCCGCAGGATATCCGGTCGGATATCCGGTATCCGGCGTGTGATGAGCCACCGGATATCCGATATCCGGTATCCGGCAAAATCACTATCCGGTCCATCCCTAGTTTCAACCCCCCATTGAAACCTGATGCAGAACCGTAAAAGCTCTCAATTTTTTTTTTTAAATACTACGTATATCATCTGAAGTGTTTTTACTGTCATGAGGCAAATGCTACAATTTTTCTGACGCTATAAATTTTTGAAATTACAAATTCGCTTAAGTGCTCATTCACTGGTCGGTATATCCTACATATTTTTTAAAAAGTCGTTGGTCCATATTTTAGCTAAATAAATCGCATCCGTTTATTTCATTTTTCTTGAATGGTGTGATCATTAATGGTAAACAAAAAATAACTCTGTTTTGTAAACATAAGAGAGGAAATTTGGTTTTGTTGAGATTTTTCTTGGAACATTTAATACTCCTTTGTTTTAGTTTAGTTATTAGATTGACAAAGAATATATTTATTTTGCACAACAAAATTTTGCATGCAAAAAATAACTCTGTTTTGTAAACATAAGAGAGGAAATTTGATTTTGTTCAGATTTTTTTTAGAACATTTAATACTCCTTTGTTTTAGTTTAGTTATTAGATTGTCTAAGAATATATTTATTTTGCTTGGAAAATTTTTATGTGGAATAGTTGATGATCTGTTAATGTTTTTGTACTTTTTAATGGTGTTGCGTAAAATTTCTTCAATAAATAAATTTATTACAGCGCTACGCATTTTTAAAACATTCTCAGATAACTTTACGTGTTTTGAAAGAAAAAAAAAATCAGTTAAAATCAATGCTCTTATACATTGATACATTTTGTATATTTTTTGACTATGATGCATTGTTTTTATAACTATCACCAAATATTTTTTGTTGGCGGTCAAATAAACTAATTGCAACTTCCTTCAGTTGAAATAAAACATTGTTTTGACAAGAAATTCGCTTATTGATGGGTGATTTGGAAAAAATGAGTTGCTCGCTTGATTTTTGAAGTAATGAAAAACTCCATCCTAAATGTATTCGCAACTCCACTCCAGTACGCTACCTGATGGCGATTTACAAAACTACCGATAAAAGGTAAAACATTGCCACGTGAGTGGCAGCGGGGTATGCGTCCACCAACTATGGATATTCTGAGCCAAGTTATTGTGGATTATCATAAAACAGATACAGATACAGATCGTGTTTATAATTCGGTGCAGAGCGTGAGCTCTTTTGCCGGGTATGAAGGTGGGGAGATTTGAATGGTTCAGACATTGAAGGTGTGAAGGGGGAGGAGGGGGTAAAAAAAAAAAAAAAAAAAAAAAGGAGTCTCTTCAGGGCCACACACTGTACAATATTTACAAGACAATAAGCAATGAAAAGAACTATGTACAAGAATGAAGAAAATATATACAAAATTAAATACAATATTTACATGAATTAGAACCTACACAGAGGTGAATGAGAGGCTGTATCGGTGGGCCAATCCACCGACCAGCGAACTGCACCACAAGGGGAGACAGTTATGAACGATCGAAGCCGTTCCTCTGCTGAACTAGTTCAGCAGAAAGAGAGGTGCCATGGTTATCATTATCATAAAACAAGTGAGTTTCTTTGCTTAAATAAAAAATTCTTTGTTTACAATACGTTACTTGCATTCGTTTCAGCCTTATTGGCGATCAAAGTTTCCTGAGAACTTCTCGTTAAAAATTTACATTTTACAACTTGATGCAATCCAGAAAATTCTAGCGGTCAATGTACAATTTTCATAGATTTTAGCTTGAAAAATAATTCTATCGCTAAAAATAACGGCGAAATTTTAAATTTAATTATAAATTATTAGTAAGTTTGTTCACTGACCAGATTTCTGTGAAAACAGTTTATTTTTAGCATTGTACAGAATATCAAACGATTGCTTTATTGAAAGGGAATTTTTACAATAAGTTTCCTATCAATTACTTTTTCTAGATGCATCTGCTTTATTTCTAAAATTATCGTTCGTAGCATACTTTTATTGAATAAAAGAAAGAAGTGGAAAAAGCACGCAAGAAAGAATGAGACACTTTGTAATTTGCTTTAACTTCTAACGTTTATTAATACTTGTTGATTTTTCATCACTTTTTTATGGGCCAGAATAACGACCGACAAGACTTAAAAAATTCATTTCAAAAGAATAAAAAACAAAAAACTCATACATACGATCAAATGTCACTAATCCATTTTGCTTAGAAGCAATAAAAACAAAACGGTATGCGCTTGTTTTACCTTTCATAGACGATGGTCGCAGCGCCCCCTTATAGTTCGTTGAAGTTGCGAATGGAACTTGAGGCAATAAAATTTTCGTCATACATTCTATTTGATTTTTGAAAGGGTTTATCACAATTTGTGAGTAAAATTATCATCGCAATTTTGTGTCCAGTTAAGATATTTATTTATCAACCTTTCATACTGCTCAGTGTCAGGCACTTGAAAAAATTTATTTACTATTCCATAATGAGTCTAATTTTTATTTTATTTATTTTTTTTAATCGTCTGCGATACATTTTTATTCATCGCTTGCTCCGATTTTTTTTTTCCATTTGTTCTTATTCAGATGCATTTGATATGTGTTTGATTATATATTTTGAGTGCAGTAAGTTATCTTTAGATGAAAGGGAATAATTTTAATTAAAATTGAGCTGTACCTTTCTTGTTCATGAGTGTAGTAAAACTTAATGATTTACAATTTAGTTTCAACTTCTGTACAGTATCGCGCGATGGTCAAAGGAAGCTATTAGATGTAAGTTCGTTACAAATTTATACTTTTGTGTCGTACTTATCACATTTCTTTTGCATTGAAATTAAAATTATATTTAGGGAAGTTGAAGCAAGTTAGAAAGTTTAGCTTTTTTGATTTATTAAACAAATTTATGAAAGAAGTTTATTGATCAGTGTGCTAGTGGTGTGTAAGAATTGTATCGGTCTACAAATATCTCATTTACAATTTAAAATTTCGACATGACAATAGTAAAAGTAAAAATCTGATATAAAATGTCCTTATGCATATGTTTTCACATTTGATAGCTACATGTCATTGGTTGATTAATTATGTTTACAATTTTTTTTAAGTCATTAGCAATTTTCTTTTGACCATTACAATTCTCAATTGAGTTATGAATATTTTTAGCTTCAAGATTTCCGCAATTTTATGTTATGGGCCAATCCATGGTTACGGTCGTTTCATTCGCACAACTTCAGCTGCTCATGTTTTATTCACAAATGCAGTCTAATGAAAACAGGGAATGATAAAGCTCCCCCCCAACATGATTATCACAAAGCGTTAGTTTGAAATTATTAGTGGAAGTTGTAGAAAAATCTCGAAAATGTGTGGTTACGGTCGTTTCAAAAAAAAAGACATGGTTTTTTGAGTGCTATCAAACACTGCCACTTTTCTGTGAATCTATTGCACGTATGATCTTCTGGATTTTTATAATAATTGCTAAATAAATAAGGAATGATATCATACAAAGAACTTAGCTTTTTTGTTGAAAAATAAATTTTTATGAATTTTTTATTGCGGTTACGGTCGTTACAAAAGCGGTTACGGTCGTTTCACGTCTGACTATTTTCAATATGTATGTTGCTAAAAATGAGTAAACGGCTATTTTAATTCATTTTTCCGCCATATATAAAGTCAAATAATAGACATATGAGCAGAAAGGTTCTCCAGTTAGTTCATTTGATAAGATATAATCTTCAATTGATTACTATAGACTTTGGAAGCTTTCAAATCCCTTGAGCTACGTTTTCCCATGAAACTTTACCAGAATACCCACACCTCCCAGTCTCTCTTCAGATATTTTAGCTCCACTAAATCCTCATAATCATCTGTGACTAGAGCTCTGTATTTCTTCAGTACTCTGCTTAGAAAAATTTCTACAAATTCGCTTATTAAGGAAATGGTATTGATTGTACCGGGCACCTTATTGCTTCAACTACACACAAGTGATCGTTTCAGTAAACATTTTTAAAATAGTCACAGATTAAGATTTTTTTCTGCATAAATCCTTTGCCCTCGTCCTCCCTTTATCGAGATATAAATTTTAAAGGCTTAAATTTAAGTGACACTCCAAATTTAAAGGCCTCTGGGGAAATAGAAGGCCGACTATTTCACTATCTGCATGTGATAGGTCAGCTATCAGCAAAGCATGCGAAAAGATGTCTCCCATCATAACCTGAAACTCGCTAAATTTAGTGACTTTATTACAATTTCGGCAGACTTTAGGACTTTATAATTCGAAAACGAGGAGGTGAGGGCAAATAATTTATAAATACAGCAAAATGTTTTACTACAATGTTTCAAATGCAAATAACTTAATTTTTTTTTCATTATTTCACTTTTGTATGGTTTCCTGGTGAACATCAAATGACCCCTGAGCCAAATTTGTCTAAGAACTAACGTAAACGGTATTTATAGTAGGAAAGCTCCTTTATAGGAGCTTTTCCACGCTATAAGAGATGAATACCCCCAAAGTAACTTTCAGATGCATCAGTGGATTTATGTACCAAATTTGGCAAAGATCCGACGTGAACTGTGAATTTAGACCTAAAACATGTAACACCCGTAACCAACATAGCACAAAAACGAAAAGGTTTTTTGAAAAAATTATTAGTGCATGTTTTTAGAATAAATGAGTACACTAACAAACCTAAATGGCAAATTTCTACCTCAAATAGTTATTGTTACAGAATAACAAATACTTGTTTTCGGTTACGGTCGTTACAAAGCTTCTAGATAATTTTTGCCTACCTGTAATTAAAAACTAATACAACCTACAAAGAAATTGATTGCTGGAAAATGTCAAAGGGGGTGCTTACTAAAGCACTATAATTCGTTATCTTCCAAATTGAAAACGGTGTGGCCAGGGTCTAGGCTGGAAACTTGATAATTTTTAACCAAAAAAATGGATTAGAAAAAACGCAACTTTAGGACGTTGAAACCATGTTTACAGTAAAAAGTAGGATATTTTACCCTTTGAATTAGGAAACTATGCTTTCTTGTGAATAAAATGACATAAAACATGTTATTATTAAGTGAGTTTCATATTTCGATGTCTATGTCCTATTTCTCATGGATTGGCCCTTATATGTCTGTATTGCTAAAAATTGCACTCAACTTACTGTTAGATTTTAATTTACTTTCTTTTTTTGGTTTCGTTAGATTTTTTACTCGAGTTTTTTTTTTCTTTCCTGTTTTACCATTATTTAATCCAAGTCATTCATGCACAATTCGTACATTCCGTTTAACTCTGCCATATGTGCAAATTTTTAATTTTTGATTTTTGGAGGTATTGCAGCGGCAACATGCCGGATTTTTGTATTAATAAGACACAATTTAGTTAATGCAATAAAACTAAATCAAGCTTAATATCTATAATCTATACATAATTACTACATTTCGTTGTATTCATTTCTAAGTCCAATATGGTATCGCAGCAATATCGCTATAAAATCAAAACTTAAAAATGTGCACTTACAGCTGCATTGAACTGGCTGTGCAAATTGTTTGCTTCATGTAGTTAGTAAAAAGTTTCAAAAGAAATTAGAGGAAAACTTTTAAGTCGAAATCACACTTACTAAACTACGGAAACCAACGCTAAAATAGAGGGTACAGAAATCATTAAAACCTATTTTTTTTAATATTTGACGACAAAAAAAAAAAAAAAAGAAAAGAAAAGAAAAGAAAAGAAAAAATCGCACGTACCATTCAAAAAGAAGTAAAATTGAGGCAAATATCTATCCAAAAAAGAGATCGTTTTCTGTTACGCCTTGATAAGCATCATCTGCATGTGCAAATCCATGATGCTACACTTATCTACTATCAAAGCATTTTATTGCATTCCTTAGTCTCGAACAATTTGTTTCCCGTTCTTATTTAAATGCTCCCGAAATTTATTGTGCATTGTCATCCTAAACAAATATTTACCCTCGTGAGATATATTTTTGCACTTTGTAAGAAACTATGAATAACACAATTACTCATGGAGGCTAACGATGTTATCCTTTCTGGGAAAAACGTTAAAGAGATACTCGAAAGATTTATTGAGGGCTGGGAGAGAATTTGACTCGACGTTTACAATGGCGAGCATTGCTTTGGACTTCATCCTATTTTTATTGGAAGATGTAAATTTATTTATTTATTTATTTATTTGAGCAATGGCAAATTTCTACATGTTTTCTGTTTGGGCCTGAGTTTCCAGGTGGTTCCAATTTTATATTGGCACTGTGCCAACGTCTCGCGTCCTCTGCAACATCTCTTCAGACTTGCACACCGGCCCCTGCTAATTCGCCATGCATTACATGCAGCGGGTCGCACAGTGTTGCCGACTCCGTTTCGCTGCACCAGCAAGCAGGACATGCTAGCGAAGGAGAGAACGCGCGCACACACACAACTATCGCAATTCGTCATTGCGAAAAACATAATTTGAATTCGAGGGGTCTAAATTCATATTAATTTTTATTTATTTATTTATTGACTTTTTTTGGATAGAAACCCAAAACAACAGACCATTTTGTGCAGTCATGTTTGGCTAAGCATTTCGAGAACGAAAATTTCTATGGATTACTGGAAAATATGAAGCATCGAATTTTTGTAAAAGATTTTTGCTTTGTTTTTGTTTTTCAATTTCCAACATTCCCTATTGTGGAAAAGTTGTGAAAACATCGTTGTGAAGTAAATTTCTGTAAAAAAAATTGAGGCAAATTTAAAAGTAGTATCCGATTCCTCATGGATCCTCCAATTTTCCGTTTCGAGCAAAAATTTGTGAATTTTCACAGAACACCGATTTTTATTGAGAAACACTGATTTATACCCCCCCCCCCCTCTTTTTTTTCGATTTTCAATATTGCCTACATGTTTTCTCTCATCTGTTATTGCAGTCAGGGGCGGATACAAGGGAGGAGCGATGGGGCGATCCCCCCTCCCTTGAGGCCACTCCATCACTAAATTTTTAACATTAAAGCTCAAAAAACCTTATTATAGACAAGTTTTGATGATGTTGAAGGAAAGGAGTTTGGGCTCCCCCCGGAAATGTTTCGAAGTTGAAGTCCGAAACCTATGTGATTAATATTTACAAACTAGAATACATAGTAAACAAGAAGTTCTGTCAAGAACTAAACGAGCCTACTTTCCCGAACATCGACATCGGCATTCTAGCATCTGATCATTATTCTCTTGATTATCTGAGCCTGAAAATTATGTCAAACATACCTTTTTAGCACTTAAAGCTGATTTCTAAAAGCAAAATATACCCCTCCCATCAGATGAAATAGACACGTAAAAAGTAAATAAGCGAATAAATGAAGTTTTGTCGCACCTTTTAAAGAGTGTAACTGTTACAGCTCCTCCGTAGAAAAAATCCTCAATCGTTTTCAAAAAATAAATAAATAAATAAATAAAAGTACAAAGAGCATCAAAACACATTTTATCAAAGAAAGAATAAAAAAGAAAAAAAAAAAACTCGTCCGATAATAAAATGTCTCGAATTTCACTTTTAATCCGTTGCCAGTTGTTAAATATAAATAAAAAATAAAATGCCCTCGTGAATGAAAAATTTTTGTTACAAAAAAAATCGTCTGCCAAAAAAAAAAAGAGAAAAAAATAACAATAGTTAAAATATAATAAAACAAATAAATAAATAAACAAAAAATCGTCTGCACAGTCAGTCATTTTTTTTCTGAGCCTGCATTTCCGCCATGTTTGCGGAGTCGGAGTCGGAATCAGAGTACTCACAGAAGATTATTCAGAAAAGTACTTTACAAACATTATTTATCAAAACCATTTTCTTACAAAGTTAGTTTGAAGGAAATCCGTCCTAAAGTTTAGGATCAACATTCAACTTAAGTTCCCCGTAGACGTTAATGTTAAATTTTTTTTTTTTTTTTTTTTCTGAACCGTTCAATATTGAACAAAAAATGGTTCAAATCAAAAAGCGAAATATGGGAATGAGCCTCTCCGAGATCTTTCAAACAAAAAAAAGTTTATTCCATTCGGACGGTTCACTCAAAAGTTATTAGGTGGGGAAAGGTTGCTTGAACGGTTCAATGTTGAACGAAAAAATGTTCAAATTGAAAATTTAAATACGGTAATGAAGTATCCTTGCTGAGATCCTTCGAACAAAAAAAAAAGTTTATTTAAATCGGACTGTTCACTCAAAAGTTATTAGGGGTGACAGCTTGCTTGAGCGGTTCAATGTTGAACGAAAAATTGTTCAAATCGGAAATGCAAATACGGGAATGAAGTATCCTTGATAAGATCTTTCGAACAAAAAAAAGTTTGTTCAAATCGGAGTGTTCATTCAAAAGTCAACATCGCGGGACAGGTTGTTTGAACGGTTCAAAGTTGAACCAAAAATTGTTCAAATCGAAAAAATAAATATGGGAATGAGCTGTACTCGCCGAAGTCTTTCCAACAAAAAAAAAAGTTTGTCCAAATCGGAATGTTCATTCAAAAGTTATTAGCGGGGGGGGGGGGGGGAGACAGACAGACCGACCGACCGACACACACATATAAATTCCCCATCTCAATACCCTACTTTCAAATTTTTAATTTTTCGATATTCATTTTACCTTTTTATTTCTTTTTGGCTTTTATTCCGGACTTGGCGATATTTTTTGGATGCAATAAGCCACTTTTGATACTTTTTTTCGTCTTTCTTTTATTTTTAACGGGAAAGTAGGCTAAAAAGTAAGCGATAAAATCAATCGCCCTCTCCTTGAAAAAGTTCTGGATCCGCCCCTGATCATAGTTAAAATTATTGCTTCTGGAGGGCCAGAATCCTTGGTTCCTTAGAATCACTCTCAGCAATACTTTTTAACCCTTGGGGGTATCTGAATAGTTAAATAGTTTTAACAGCCGATTTTTTTTTTTTTTTTTTTTTTTTTTTTTTTAAGAATCAGACAGTCAAAAAACTTGATACTTTTGATTTTGCTGAAAATTTCAGAATATGGTCTTTATTTAAAATTATTAAGCACGTGTTTTTTTTTTTTTTTTTTTCCTTGCAAAAAAACATTTTTTTTTTTCATTGACTCTTGGCGCAAAGGTAAGAAGTCACTCAAAGTTGTACGAAAAATAGTTTTTTAATGCAACTTTGACCGACCAAATCCTCATGTGGAGTGAATATATTCAGTAAATACCCACTAAAGTGTAGTATCCAAAAACATAAAGATATGTGTGGTTGATATTTTGCACATTGAAATTTTTGACTCTGAAATTGCAGAAATCGCAAAATTACATGTCTTTGAGGGTCATTATCTTCTTGCACCATGAGTGACCAGATATAAAACTAGCTAAAATAGAAGCCTTTCTATTCCCAGAAACACAATCAGTTAACAAACATATGGCTACTCTTTCAGTTTTTGCATAATTCGGCTCTAAACTTTGCAAAATGAGTGTTTTTCGGCGCTAGAGAAAAAAGACCAATTACATGTTTTAAAATATGTATTGCTATTATTTGTAGCACTATTATATCACAATTTACCTATCAAGCTGAAATGGCATCTAAAGATGGTTATACAGTTGAAACTAAATTGAAAATTAATTCCTGAAAATACTCAGTATTTGTCAAATACTATATTATTTTTATTTGTCCAGGCGACATTTTTTGTTACATCTCTTTATTCCGTTCGGCTCCAACATGGTAAACAATTTATGTACTTCTTGTCGTTCTAGTTACTGTAAAACAAGAAAACAATGTATCTTAAATCTGATATAGAGTTATATATCCTGTCATATCAAGTTTATAATGCTTAAAGATTATTTTGAAATGTATAATAGACATAATCTTATAAAAAAATAAACGTACTTGTTCAGCTGTACTCTCTTTCTCGAAGTCGTTAATGTCATCAAAAATTTCCAGACCTGCTTCAAGGTAATGTACTAAGATTTTTAAGAAGTGACATTCTGCTAAAGTGGCTTCTGATTTATATTCAGAAGGTTGAAATATTTTTACCCTATTATGATCTATTTGTTTTCTCATTTCGTTGGATGTGTTTCCTGATGATGATTTTATATCAGTTTCTTCTCCTTTCATGAAAATATTATCACAAATAATAAAATAATAAAAACAAATAATGAAAACATATCCAAAGAAATGAGAAAACAAATAGATCAAAACGGGGAAAAAATATTTCAACCTTCTTGAATATATTACTCTATATCAGATTTAAGATACATTGCTTTCCTGTTTTACAGTAACTCGAACGACAAGAAGTACATAAATTGTTTACCATGTTGGAGCCGAACGGAATAAAGGGATGTAACAAAAATGTTGCCTGGACAAATAAAAGAAATATAGTATTTGACGAATACGGAGTATTTTCCGGAATTAATTTTCAATTTGGTTTCAACTGTATAACCATCTTTAGATGCAATTTCAGCTAGTTAGATAAATTGTGATATAATAGTGCTACAAATAATAGCAATACATATTTTAAAACATGTAATTGGTCTTTTTTCTCTAACGCCGAAAAACACTAAGTTTGCAAAGTTTAGAGCCGAATTATGCAAAAACTGAAAGAGTAGACATAGGTTTGTTAACTGATTGTGTTTCTGGGAATAGAAAGGCTTTTACTCCAGCTAGTTTATATCTGGTCACTCATGGTGCAAGAAGATAATGACCCTCAAAGTTATGTAATTTTGCGATTTCTGCAATTTCAGAGTCAAATATTTCAATGAACAAAATATCAACCACACATATCTTTATGTTTTTGGATACTACTTTTTAGTGAGTATTTACCGATATATACACTACAATGGTTCACTGTTTCCACAAGAAGATTGGGTCGCTCAAAGTTGCATTAAAAAACTACTTTTCGTACAGCTTTGAGTGACCTCTGACCATTGCGCCAAGAGTCGTCCACAAATATTTATGTACTTACAGTTAGTGGGGATATAGTAGAACACAAAATATTTGTCAGTTGCACGGTTCACTCTTAAAGCAAAGCGTATAAGCTTATCTAACTTGGCATGTTTTTATTGAAAAAAGGTGCGAAGTCCAACTTTGACCTCCCAAAACGGAAAGAAAAAAATGTTTTTTTGCAAAAAAAAAGAAAAAAAAAAAAAAAACACGTGTTTAATAATTTTAAATAAAGACTATATTCTGAAATTTTCAGCAAAATCAAAAATGTCAAGTTTTTTGACTACCTGATTCTTAAAAAAAAACGGCTCTTAAGTAGATTCCGTGCTCCATCTTCGAGTTTTTCTTCATTGTAAATTGATTAACTACCAGGCAGCCTAGTTGAGCCTATCCAAGGCCGTAGCCAGCGGGGGGGGGGGTGTCAGCCCCCCCCCCCCAATTTTCAAACTTCAAAAGTCTTAAAAAGTATTCTACTAAAAAAAAAGAAAAGATTTTACGGTTTGATGGTCGGAGGTCCCCCCTCTCGAAGTTGTGACGGGTCTGAGGTTTTGATGATATAAAGAAAAATTAGGATAATAAAAATTAAAAAAAAAAAATCATTTGAATAAACTTGAATAGTTCTGCTCACTATTTCGCCAAAGGAGTTTTTTCTATCTTTTCAACTTAGAACGTCTCTCCTGCTGGTCTATAATCGGGGGGTCTATTAACGGGATAAAAAAGTTTATGGCACTTGTCGTTGAGATTCTTTTATCTTGGAAAAAGAAAGAAGATCCTCTCCTTTACGCCATAAAACAAGTGTGTGGTCCCCTTTTGGGCTTACTGTGAACAAATTAGCAAAAAGTATACGAATTTTTGAAAACTTCTATTTCTTAACATATTGATCACAGTAATAACAGATACCGATGTTTAAATCAGTTATTGTTATTATCAATGGAGAGGTGATGAGTTAATGAAAATGCATCCTTTGTTTTCTGGGTGCGAAGTGTTTTGTACTATATTTCCCGACCCCTATAGCACATAGCAATTTATCGTCGCACTCCTTTATGTTCCTTCCTTCGGTCCCACGGATCCCACGTCACCAAGTCGCAGAGAAGGAGGGCAGCCAGGGCCTGATTACCCAAAAAGCTTGGGAAGCTTGAGCTTCCCCTTAGAATTTTCAGGGGGCCCAAAAATGACTAAAATACTGCTTAAAAAGTTCCAGTTCCTGCTTTTAAATTCAGCCTTAAAGAGAGCTAGTTCAATAAAATTTTAATTGTGTAACAATGTAGTTTTATGTTAATTTTGGGAAGTGATAAATCTGATTCAACAACAAACCGTCCTCAGTTGCTGATGTACAAATTTTTATGAGTTTGGGAAGGAAAGGGGGGGGGGGGAGCAGGAGGAAAGAAAATCAACTTTAATCTGTATTTTGCCGGGTAATTTTTAGAAAAATATTCCTAGGCAAAAGTGGAGGGCCCTGAAATGAGGCTGAGCTTTCCCTAACTTCAGAGGTTAATCGGGCCCTGAGGGCAGCAGGGGGTAAACTCCATGGGTCAACACCCCAGGAGAGCGATCTAGAAAAGTAGTCCAGTGTATAGCCCCAGATCAGGGATATGAAAGAAATTCTCTGGCGACGGGAGCCAGACACTTTCTGCCCCCATTCTCTTCCTTGCATTTGCCATTGATGAGAGGGGCTTGATTTACCAAGAAGTCCATGAGGCTCGGCCTAGAGCTGTAGGGTCCCCACCTTAGGAGGGGGGAGCAAAATCAAAGACGAAATAGTAAATTATAACAAAGTATGATTTTAATATGGAAATCATAAAGTTGAAAATCAAAGTTTGTGGTTTCAACTCTACAGTACTTCGATACACTTTTCAATGGGGCCCATCCAGATGTTCAGGCTCCGATTTAGAAATTTAAGGTCTGCCCTACTGTCCTAAAGTTCCTAAATTGGACACTGATGGTGGAAAACTAAAATTCACGGGCCCCTCTAACTTAGCGAGCCCGGGGGCCATGCCCAGGATGCCCTCCCCTTTCGCAGGGCCAGGTCAAGATGAGAAATTTTTTGATAAGAACTAGAACTATTTTGAAGGGCCTATACGCCAGCCCCTCAAACCCATTTGGTCAAACCAATATCCTATATGTTGTGGGGACCTGTATACTACGTATTGTTATGGAAAACATCTATATTTAGCAAGTACAGAGATTTATATGTGCGAAAATTCTTCGTTGAGTAAAAGGCCCGATTAACTTTTGTGCCCCGAACGAGGAGAAATTTTGATTTTCCCTCCAATAACTGGCTTACCTGCGAACCAGGCCGAAAATTATTAATTTTTCCAGGGGTGGGGGAGGGTATATACTCAATACAAATTACCAAAAAACATCGTCCCTACATGCAAATGCATTAAATAGGGGGAAATGGGCATGATCGGGAGAAATTTGCTTCTGAACTGATTTCAAAGAAAGTAAAATTAAAACCAGTCAGACTCCCGTGTTCAACTCCTATTGTAATGAATAAATTTCAAAATACTTAATAAAATGAAAAATATTTTTCCTCCCTCGATCCAACGGTTTCGAGTGAACGCATACAGTTTATCTTCCTTCTCTCATCTCGGGTCATCTTTTTGACTTAACCCTTCTTTGCATGATGATGGAAATTTCCATCATAACAAATTTCCATCATAGCAAACATGAAAATGTAACCTTCCACTCGAATTTCAAAACCTCTCCAATTCTAAGCAAAAAGCACATTTAAGTAGAGAGATTTAGCATTCCAATTCAGTTTTAACCTTACTTTAAAAAGGAACAAATTTTAAACATCTACTTTTCATTTAAAAGTTCATAATTTTTAATTTACAAGTGATTTCGTTACTTTTCAGGTTTTTTAACAGGCAGTATTCATATAAAGGGACTTCTCATTTTTTTTAAAGATGCTTAAGGACAATAGGAAATGAAAATGCATGCTGTTCACTTTTAATCAGCATTTTATTTATTTTTTTATTTTACTTTAACAGTATCATGTAATATAGTGATGTGTGTAATGTTTACAATGAAGCATTATTTCTTTCGAATTAAAGACAATTAAAAAAATAGTAGTAACAATAAAAAGTGATAAATAAATTTTCCTGATTTTTAAAGAAAAAAATATGAAACGTATTTGTGTGCTTTATTTTTCGTAGATTAAACTTTCAAAAAAAAAAGAACAAAGCTTTGAAATTCTTTAATTATTTTTTCTTCAATTTTTCAAACATGATGTCGCCATAAATTCTGATATATTTATTTGAAAAATAATGCAGGAGAGGAGAAAGACTTTCCTTCTTCCCAAAAGCCTATTGATTAACGTGTTGTCCATTACCTCAGCTTCGCTCTCCTTCCTGTTAGTCCAACATACTCCCAATCATAGGCGGCTGGTGCACCAAGAAATTGGGGGATCAAAAGAAGTTTGTGAGGAGCTTAGGGTGGCACCCTAAAGCTGTTTTTTTAAATGTAAAATTTGACTATATTATTGGATTTTAACAAATGACCTCTAAAAACTTTAATACAGTCTCAAAAGCAGGATGGATTTTACTGTATAGATATCCCCTTTGCAATTCAAAGTTCCTTTTTTGTGAAATAAGATGAGAAAAAAAAAACATTTTTGTGGTATTTTCAGTTTTTAATTTTCATAAAACAAATCAATCCACCCAGTAAATAACCGACCGTTAATTTTTCGCTCTAAAAAGTGAAGGGCAGGGCCCCTTTACTTTCGGAAGTAAAGGGGAGCAGCTGCCCCTTTGCCAGGGACGTCATTTCAAGTTTTTCCAGGGGGGGGGGGGCAAAGGGTCCAAACACAATACAATTTCATCAGAAAACATAAAAAAACCACGCCCACTTATGTGTAAAAAATTTATTTTCTCAAAGTCAGGGGGGGGCAATTGACCCCCCCACCTGCCCCCCTAAATGACGAGCCTGTCCTTTGCCCCCCCCCCTCTCCATACAAGCAGCCTATGCTCCCATTGCGTCATAAGACTTGTAACTTCTTGTTTATTATTTTTTTTTCAAACAAACTTTCTTCACTTTGAACCCCCCCGAAAAAAAATCCTGGCTACGGCCTTGATTTGTCTGATATGTTTTAAGCCAATTTCTCTCTTCACAGTTTCACTGTAAAAACAGCCCGAAACACTCCTGGAAAATAATGGGCAGTTATAGGCTTAACTTCTGCCAGTAACATTCCTGGAAGAAAGCAAGAAAGTTTCCTGTTGAAGTTAGTAACCTTGCTAAAGAATTTATAACTTTTCCAAACAAAAGTCAGTCACTTTACGGCAATAAATCTGAAACTTACGAAAAAGATAGGTTGACTGTAGCAGTTCGGCACCTTTCTTGCTTACCAGGAAAGCTCCTGGAGCAGTTTAACAAATATGGTACTGCTAAGGCGGAAATTTCAAGCAAATAGCAGAGCCGTTAAATTGTTTGCAATTCATCCAAAATTACAATATCGAGAAATTGCACATACCCTTATACTTGGGTGGATTCAATCTGGACAATCCATAATACAGCTGAATGCGAAACACTAAACAAACTCGTTGGATATACCTTCCAACTGGTAGCTAAAAATGCGTTTCACACCAGTGAGAAGTTCGCATTCATGCAACTTGTATCAATATGGGAAACTTTTTCGCAAAAGAAACTTGTTCCTTGCAGGATATTGGTCTAAACCGGAAAAATCCCGAAATTTAAGTTTGAAATGTTTCTAAATATTTTTACAGTGTTATTTTTAGGCTAAGTTACATTTTTTATGCTCCCTGCATATCATTTTAAACATTCATCTTATTTAAAACATTCTATTTTCATGTAAATTACGGTTTAAAAAATGATTTATACCTGAAAATAAAACCTTACACCTTTTTACGCTGACATCTTGAATTTTACCATTTTGATACATTTTTTATTCGTATACTTTTCATAAATATTAATTTTCAATAGAATTATATTTTGACTAAAGAGTACAATCATTTTTTAGTGTATAAAATGTTTCATTGCTCGTACGTTTCCATTAATTTGCTTCATACCTTTTACAGCAGCCATATTGGGTTTTGCCATTTTGTCAAAAATGCTCAAGGTTTAGCGTCTGGCACTCAACAGATTCGGAATCAGCAGATCAAATTCACATAGAAACCATCAAAAAATCTCATATATATAAAAATTTTAGGTTTGATGACATTTCAATGGACACTAGTCTGGACTATAGTAAGAATTGCAGAAATTACATTATTTACTGAAAATAAAATTTTTCGTCACGTTTCTTGGCGAAAATGTTCTTTAAGTTGTAATATCAAAAAAAAAAAAAAAAAAACCGCCGATTAATCGGTGATATTTTGCCGATTATTAGCAATCGGCAAAGTGGCCGATTATTTGGTGCATCCCTAGTTAAGGGACCACAAATTATGGTTTTTAGTCCATTTTCACTCGACTTTGAACTGCGTTATTTCCCCCCTAAAAGCAACCCCCCGAAATTTTTTTAACATTACTGAAAATTTATACTATGAAGAGAGTATGTGATACGAAAATTGTTTAATATATCATTGCTTTGAAGAGAACTTAGACTTAGTGACTTAGATATTTATCAAATTTTCAAAATTTGTTGTTTTTTGATCGCATTTAACTCAAAACAGCAACCCTAGGAAAAAAATAACTTTTATGAATTATGGAACCTACAGATGTGTAAAATAACGTAAAAAAGAAAGGTGCGTGGGTCTCGTCTCGTTTTTAAGAAAATGATTTTTTTTTTTTTTTTTTTTTTTTTGTAGCTCATTTTAATGCTGTTTTCTCATAGTAAAATGTATCCATCAAGTAGGTCAGATCTGCTGAAACTTTAAGTATAAAGTAATGACGTATTTAAATTTGTATAGGGAAAGAGAAAAAGACTAAAAACACTTAATTTTGTTTAAATTTCTATAATTTTTAGTTTTTTAACTGCAATTAACTCAAAAAGCGTGAAATCCTGAGACTATAATTGAATGTACATATTACTTACTAGCTTTGAAATATTGAAAAAAGTAAATTCGGTTAGGTATCTTCAGATGTATTCTAGTGGGAGGTCTCAGCGACCTCCCAAAAAATTTCTTGATCGAAAAATTTTTCTGACGATTCGGCAAACTTGGAAACAATACTGCAACATCGAAATTTTCTATTTATTTATTTTTACATGTTATGATTATTTTTTTTATGTTATATGATACCTGCATATGTCTAAAACGAAGTACAAAATAAAGCGGCCAGAGGTCTCTTCTTAGTTACACAGAAAAAAAAAAAAAATTCAGCTGATTTTAACACGTTCTCCCGAAGTAAAATGTGTCCAGTATGTAGGACAGATCTGCTAAAACTTAAAATATATGATAATAATTTATGTATGTGTGTATAGTAATTTTTGAAATTATAGTAAGAGTGAAAAATAATCACAGCACTTAATTGTGTCTGAGTTTTTAGAACTTTTAGCTTCACCAAAAAACGAGAAATCGTTACTGAGGGAATTATTGAATTTACATATAACTAGCTGGCAATGACTGGAAATATTCGTAAAGTAAATACTGTGATGTATTTTAGAGGCTCCCCAATGGGATGTCAAAAGAGGTCACTGTGACCTCCAGAAAAATTTCATATTGGGAACATTTTTCTGAAGATTCAGCAACTTTAGAAACAATACTGCGACATTGAAATTTTCTATTTATTTATTTTTTACATGTGGGCTTGAGTGTATTTTATCATTCGGAAAAATTGGGAAATTTCTTTGGCAAATTAAGAACATCTTCTTGAGAAGTATAAGATACTCATGAGCACTGGAATTCAACCCTACACTGCATAGCGTTGCCAATTGGATACATGGACTATTTTTCCTTATGACCATGCATAAGGCAATTCAAGCATAACAAGAAGTTCTGTCAAGAACTAAACGAGCCTACTTTCCCGTACATCGACATCGGCATTCTAGCATCTGATCAATATTCTCTTGATTATCTGAGACTGAAAATTATGTCAAACATACCTTTTTAGCACTTAAAGCTGATTTCTAAAAGCAAAATGTACCCCTCTCATCCGATGAAATAGACACGTAAAAAGTAAACGGATACATAAAGTTTTGTCGCACCATTAAAGACTGTAACTTTTATGTATGTTCCGTAGAAAAGTTCCTCACCAGGAAAGTACTCGACTTAAGTAATAATGAAAAGAGTTAAAAATGGTACCATTCGAAAGAGCATACTGAAACATGTTTTTGACCCAAAGATCAAGTGCCCTCGTCCCCTCGTTTTCGAGATAAGGGGTCTTAAAGTCGGCCGAAAAGTAGCCAAATTTGAAGACTTGGCAAGAAATTGAAGCTACCTCCCGATTCTCCCTTCCGCTGCTTGCTTGGCATCGCATCGTTTCCATGTTTGGTCATTTGCAAAGAAAGTAAGATGTTTTACGTTAACCCTTTACTTGTATGAGCTAAAATAAAGAATGCTGGTCAAGACTATGATGTGGAAAGCAGAGAGCTTTATCCAGAGGAGCGAAAACATTACAAAGAAGTTAAAGTTTTATCTTTTTACGCATGATAACAATACATTTTAAAATTTTAGTTATTTTAAGTTTTTTTACTGAACTAAGTTATATGTGTTAATTATTATACGTTAAAATATATTGCACGTGTTTCTTAATGAATAATTTAGGATAATTAAATAAGTATGAAGAGCAGCTAATATGAGCTCATGTACAAAAAATGAAATAAATAGTCTTTGAGGTAGAAATTAAATTGTCATGGATTATAACAGTTCTCATTTCCAAAAAAAAAAAAAAATCGATACAAGAAGTTTCACTATCTGTTCCACTCTTAGCAAAAACATTTATTTTCTTAAATTGAAATCGAGAAAAAATAAATAGAAATTTTAAAAAGAAAACGAATAGTAAATGTCAATAGCTGCAAAATTATATCCATGTCGGAAATTGCATCAAGGGTAGAGGGAAATAGTTATTTCCATTCTTAAAATATACTAATATAGAATCGACATTCATTGTAAAAACTCATGCAGTCAAACAAAATTGGTCACTGTAGCGAAAAGTCTCTGTAACGTAAATGTACAACATATTGCATGTTAATTTCGTACTGTTTAAAAACACTACAATACCTTTTACTAGTTCTGCTTTATGTTCAACGATTCCCGGGTAGGAAAAGTCTAACAAAATTGTAAATCATTGCACGTTTTAGCTTACTTTTCTGTGAAAGTAGAAAATAGGTGAAAAAAAAACAATAAAAGAAGACCTGATGCATTGCAAAAAAAAAAAAAAAAAAAACACGCTCAAAACAATTGAGTCGAAAAAGCACAACTTAATAAAAATAATAAAATACACAGAGAAATTTAAAGTAGGAAAGTTGGGTTTTGAGCTGCGGAAACTGTGTTCCTGTCAGTCTGTCTATTGGTCAGTTCTTCTGCCCACTCCCCGGCAATAACTTTGAGTGCATAGTCCGATTCGAATTTTATTTTATTTTATTTTTTTTTTTGATCGAAAGATCTCAGTGAGCACAATACACTCCCATATTCGACTTTTTGGTTTGAACAATAGTTCGATTTCGAATTTCCGTTTTTTCCCCCCTGTCCTCCTTTATAACTTTTGAGGGAACAATTCCGATTCGAGCGAACAATTTTTTCTTTCGAAATATCTCAGAGAAAACACCTCATTCCTGTTTGATTGTCTTATTTGAACACATTTTCATTACATTTTTATCAGGTCAAAAAAAAAAAACTGCCCCCGCCCCAGCCTAGTCCCTAATAATTTTGCTTGAACAGTCCTATTTGAGCACTTTTTTTTTTTTTTTGAAAGACCATTCCAACATACCCAGTAATGCAGTTGACAAAAATGTTCAGGGGAACTCACCTTGACTTATAGGGGACCCACCAACAGAAAAGTGGTTTGAAAAAATTTTTACTTGCAATTTTTACAATTAAAAACCCAAATATACACCCCCCCCCCCCTATGCTACAGAATTGTGCGAACACTTAAAAAAATGATGAAAAAAAACAAACAAACCAAGAGTTTCAGTTGTCTCCTAGGCCCCTTAAACAAGGGACCTGCTTTAATCGCAAATAATAAGATAAAATTTAATTTTGATGTTGTTTAAAGTTGTTTTTTCTCTTTAAAAAGCTCTCTGCTGCCGCAGCTTCCAGTTTCATTATAACTCGTTAAAATTGGCGAATTTTCCAAAAAAATCAGCTGACTTTAGGACCTTATATTTCGATAACGGGGGCGCGAGGGCAAAAACGCAGGCGTCCAGAAACATGTTTTACAATGCTCTTTCGATTGGCTCTCATTAAAAAAAATTCATTATTCCATGATCGGGTGCTTTTCTGGTCAGTCGTTTTCAAAAAAAAGTAAATAAAAGTACAAAGAACATCACAACACAGTTTATCAAAGAAAGAAAGAAGGAAAAAAAAAAAACTCGTTTGTCAATAAAATATCTCGAATTTCATTTTTAATCCGTTGCCAGTTGTTAAATATAAATAAAGAATAAAATGCTCTCGTGAATGAAACATTTTTGTTACAAAAAAAATCGTCTGCCAAAAAAAAAAATAATAATAATAAAAATAAATAAATAAAACAAATAAGTAAACAAAAAATCGTCTGCACAGTCAGTCATTTTTTTCTGAGCCTGCATTTCCGCCATGTTTGCGGAGTCAGAGTCCTCACAGAAGAATTTTCAGAAAAGTACTTTACAATACATTATTTATCAAAACTATTTTCAAACAAAGTTAGTTTGAAGGAAATCTGCCTGTAAGTTCAGGATCAACATTCAACTTCAAAATTTCCCCGTACGCACTAATGTTAAGTTTTTTTTTTTTCTGAACGGTTCAACATTGAACGTTAAATGGTTCAAATCCAAACACGAAATATGGGAATGAGCCTCTTCGAGATCTTTCAAACAAAAATAAGTTTATTCAATTCGGACGGTTCACTTAAAAGTTATTAGGTGTGCAAAGGTTGCTTGAACGGTTCAAAATGTTGAACAAAAAAAATGTTCAAATTGAAAATTAAATACGGTAATGAAGTATCCTTGCCGAGATCCTTCGAACAAAAAGAAAAGTTCGTTTAAATCGGACTGTTCACTCAAAAGTTATTAGGGGTGACAGCTTGTTTAAACGGTTCAATGTTGAACGAAAAATTGTTCAAATCGGAAATGTAAAAACGGGAATGAAGTATCCTTGATAAGATCTTTCAAACAAAAAAAAGTTTATTCAAATCGGACTGTTCACTAAAAAGTTTGTATCACGGGGCTGGTTATTTGAACGGTTCAAAGTTGAACCAAAAATTGTTCAAATCGAAAAATCAAATATGGGAATGAGCTGTACTCAGCGGAGATCTTTCCAACGAAAAAAAGTTTGTTCAAATCGAAATGTTCATTCAAAAGTTATTAGGGGGGGGGGACAGACAGACCGACCGACAGACCGACCCACAAATTCCCCATCTCAATACCCTACTTTCCAATTTTTAATTTTTTTTTATTTGTTTCTTTTTGACTTTTTTTTTTTTTTTTTGGATTTGACGATATTTTTCGGACTTGGCGATATTTTTTGGATGCATTAACCCATTAATGCCTGACATTTTTTTTTTCAACGATACTTTGTATGCTGGTTACAAATAGTGTTTGATGGACAGGAAAAATAGTTAAAAAATTATCATGTAAAAATTAAATTTTTTATTTAAGAAAGAAAAATCGTCTCTAAAAAGGGACGCTAGGCACCAGAGGGTACATACTTTTTTACCAAAATTTTTTTTTTCTGCCTACAATGTAATATTGAAAATGACAATTTATAAGAAGAAATAAAAGCAGCAATTAACATAAGCTGGGAAGTAGATTCAGAAAACAAGGAAATATTGGTGTTGTTGAGTATGAAAGTCAGCAAAGCATTTGTTCTGCAAACCAACGTACTGCATTTGCTGCATTCCGATAAGCTCTTTTACTTCAATGGGCGCATCTTACCTGAGTCTTATTTAAAGCAATATAACAACTAGCCCCATAATACCTAACTCAATCCGGTACTTTTGAGCTCAATGCGCACAGCAGCTTCTAAAATAAAAATGAAGAGCGGCTACCACCACTTTTTAGAGTGAATCAAAAACCGGTAGTTCCCGATATTTGATGCATGGGATCTTTTTCCCTATACAACGATTGTACTGAGCAACCATATATATTTGGTTCATCAATTTCAATTCCTTTTTTTCGCTGTTGGACAATCGCTTAGCCTTTACAATAGGATGAACTCCATAAAGATTCGATGCAATAGTTATGACATTGCTATTATTCCACCGAACCAACGTAATATTATTTTACCTGTCATCGACATTTATTCAAAACTTCCTCTCTTTTCTTTTTTAAACAACGTAACTTTAGTTCATGAGCAATTTTTAATCCGTTTCTTGCACAAAACCTTTCTGAGACAAATAATCACGTAGGAACGCAAGAGAAGTAAATAAATTGTCACAGTAGAGATCGAAATTGGCATTCTCGGTTAATTCTGAAATTAAATCTGCAACCCCCCCCCCCCTTTTTCAAACAACAGACACATATGCAATCCTTGAATTCTTCATCAAGGTGAAATGCTAAGCTTCTGAAAGAGCTTAGGGCTTCTTCAACAGTCAGACTAAACAATTATAGACACCTAATACATAATGGAAAAGTAATTAAATGCAACGAATAATTAGTGTTTTAAAGAACTACATTTTTGAAATAGCTTTCTTTCAAAATTTACCTTGAGTATTTTTTGTAATTTAAAAAAAGAGAAAATATTTAAGAACGTTGTATAATTAAGTTTATATATATTAATTAATTTAATTTAATTAGATTTTGAAAATAAAATAAGTTTTAAAAATGACAATTATTATCTGTTTTTCAGTCTAAAAACATTTACTAAGTTCTTTTAATATAAATTATAGATTCTAAGCAAGAAACCAGCAACGGTTAAACAATGCAGCCTTTGGTGCCTAGCGTCCCTTTTTAGGGACGTTCTTAAATTGCTATAAAATCCTAAAAAAATTTAAAATTTACAAAATTGCAAGAAAAGGTAAACTAAAACATCGATCAAAGTAGCACATATATCAAACACAGATAGATTTACTTGTTAATAACTTTAAAAACTTAGCTTTTTGTTCTTGAGATTGTGAACTATGTAATTTTTGATAAAGATCATAATCAAATGGCTACAGATCACAGTTTACAGCGGTTGTGTGCTGAAATCTGTTAATACAGAATTGAAGCAATACCAAAGTAATAATTGAACATAATTATTTGGTTGAAATGTTAATTTTTGGAAAATTCAGACTCACTTTTTGGACCGTCCCTAAAAAGGGACGCTAGGCATTAATGGGTTAAGCCACTTTTAACACTTTTTTCGTCTTTCTTTTATTTTTAACGGGAAAGTAGGCTAAAAAGGAAGTATTAGGTATCTTTAAAGCAAATATAACCATCTATCCCCAAAATTAATTTCTTAAAAATGTGTTCCAATGTTTTCTTATTACACTAAAAAACATATGTCTTTCAAAAAACAAAAAATCATGCAGTGTAGGGTTAAATTTTTACAGAATACGATCAAGCACACTTGAAGGAAATGTGTCATTAAAAAATCTCAATGCGGCAATAGTTTCCAAAATAGCCGAATCGTAGTCACTTCAATATTTTAAAGATACCGAGTAGATAACCGTCCAAAATTTGTAAGAAAAATGTGTTACCCGGATGTAACATTTGGCGCCCCCGGGCAACGCCTCCTAAATACTAAGTGCCTAGAATATTTGCTTCGCTACCGTCGAGATGGGTTCCACTTTAAACGCCACCTTGCGGCAATCCGATAATGCCGTTGCTATTTTTTGATTGGATAATTTTTAAATTTAAATTCAGAAATGAATCAATCGTTCATTTTTCGAAGAACTCCGGTAGATGGCAGTGTATCGTGAACCAATGGCATTTTGTTGCTATTGGCGATGGATACAAACAATATTCGAATTAAATTTTTTGATTGGTTGATTTTTAAATTTAAATTTAGAAATGAACCAGTCGTTAATTTCTCTTTCTCGAAGAACTATGGTAGATGGTAGTGTATCGTGAACCAAGACTGAAATTTTGCTCTGTGCTAAAAACCAGAAAGTTTCAGGCATTTAGTGTTTAGGGTTCATTGCCCCGGGTGGGCATTGTCTACTTGGCAAGAACACATGAAGTGCGCCATAAATTTGATCTGATTAACTCTCTGTTTGGTTACCCTCTTCAAATTTAAGATAAGGTAATTTGAAACTGCTTACCTTAATTTTGAAAATAGAAGATACATCAACTTTATTTAATTAATAAGATATTGTTTGCGAATTGTGCAAGTTGCAGAATTTATTAAGGAAAATTGCAATATTTAAAAAATGGATGCAATTAATAAAACGAAGCGCACTGTGGTAAGATCGCAAACAACAAAGCTATTTAAGAGGATTGATTCAAAATTAAAAGAAGGTAACATGAATGAAGACTAAATCTGCCCTTGAGGCCATCCGGAATGGAGAAACTAACATCTCCACCACTATAAACAATTTGCTCGATCAGATGCACCGCAAAGGGAAATCTTGCGTGTTGCAGTGGATACCCGCACATGTGGGTATCGAGGGAAATGAGTGCGCGGACGCCCTGGCCAAAGAGGCACGTAGTCTTGACCAACCTCTCTTCACCATACACTTGCAGGTGCGAATGCAGTGGCCAGATGCAGAATTTTAAACCAGGCCTTAAAGAAACCATTGATAACCGACTTCGACGTTCCTAGAATTATTACGAACACAATCGCCCGTCTCAGAACAGAACATTATAAAGGAATGAAAATGCTTCCTGACGGGACAAGGACTTATCCTTGCTGCAGGAACTGCCCAGAGACCCAACTCACACCAAGACACATCTTCGAATGCCCAAGCATTACTGCAGCGATCTTGAAACTAGGTTTGCTACCAGATAGAGATCTCCTGCAAAAGACTCTCTGCAGTCCCAAGTCGACAATATTTAGCACAATCCGTAGACACGAAATCATCATCATCATGAATGAAGACGATTTAGGTCAACTTTTGGCGGAATTTGATTTAAAAGAAAAAGAGCTAAATGGTCTTGGGTATAACTTTGATATGCCCCCCCCCCCAAAAAAAAAAAAACTACGCGCCAAATCTAACACTCCCTACGGACTTTTTAGGGTTGCTTTTTCTTATTTTGGTGTTGCCAATTTAGGTTTTTTCAGCTTTTGGGTTTTTGCTGTTGCCGAATTTAGTATTTTCTTGTATTTTGTAACATTTTTAAAGTTTTTTTTTCAAAGTTTTGTGGCTATATTTTTTTGTGGCAACAACAAAAACAGGTATTTTGCTTGGCGAGAAAAAAAAAGTCGCGAAATTTCCGATTTGGGGGGCATATCAAAGTAGTTCCTGGTCTTGATATTGAGATCAACAAATCACATAGAATTGAAAGACTTGGACGAGGAAGTTTTAAAGTACGATGAATACAATTCAAACATAGTAATTTCGCAATCAAAAGTAAAACGCGCCAAAGCAAAATTTGAAATTTGCTCCAATTTTATAACGCCAACTCTGACTTTGAATAATTAAGAAGAAAGAGCCATAATTCGAAAATTTGAATCCCCGCACATTAATTTACCTCGGCTAGTTATCGGTAAATTTAACGGTGATCCATCGGATTGGCAAAGGTTTTGGGATCAATTTGAGTCTGCCATCCATAGAAACACAGATATTTCTAATGTAGACAAATTTAATTATTTACTCTCTTACTTGAAAGTTATAGCTTCAGACGCAATTAAAGGATTTTGTTTGACCAATAATAATTATCAATCAGCTGTCGGCACCTTAAAAGACCGTTTTTGCAAGAAAACAATAGTTTAACTCTCATTTAAATAAGTTACTTAGTATGAATGCCATGAAAATTTCAAATGATATTATCTCCTTGCGTAAATTACTGGACACCTGCCAAACTGAAATAAGAAATTTAGAGTCGCTGGGAGTAACAGAAGATAGCTATGGGTCTCTACTTTGTCCGATTTTGATAAGATTACTGCCAAACGATATAGTGCTGGAAATAACTAAGAAGTATGAAATAGATGATCAATGGAAGATTTCGGAAATACTGAAAGTTTTAATATCTAAAGTAATAAGTCGGCAAAAAGCCGTAACTTTAATTGCAAGTTCAAATACTCAAAACACTGAACACTTTCTCCCTACGCATAGTAAACGCGATTCACAAGAAATATCGCATAAAACTAGCAAAAATCGACCTTCAACTGCGTCCGAATTGTTGAATGAAACAAGAATAAAGAAAGGTTAATGTTTTTTCTGTGAAAATGAAAAGCATTTATTACCAGGTTGGCAAGGAATTTAAGATGAAACAAATGAATCAAAAAAGAGATTTCCCCAGGAAACTAGGTTGCTGTTTCGTTCGTTTTAATAAAGGGCATTTAGCCAATAATTGTAGAAGCTTCATAAAATGCGGCATCTATTCATTATGAGATAATGTGTCCCGATATTAAGAGAAATGATATTAGAGAAAATTCTGAAGGCGATGAATTAGAGAAAAATGTTGATGCGTTACATTCTATGACTTCGAAAGAGGTTTTCTTACAAACCCTAGTTGTAAAATTAATTGGAAAAAATGAAGAACGAAACATTCGTGCTATTATTGATACAGGTTCACAGTTCTCATATATCTTAAAATTAGGGATGGACCGGATATCCGGTAACTATCCGGTATCCGGCCTATCCGGTTGATATTTTAAGTATCCGGTACTTCCGGATATCCGATCCGGTCGACCGCCCCGGATACGGATATCCGGAAGATTTTTGCAGGATATCCGGCAAAGTATCCGGTATGATGTGAGGACCTAATTGAACATTTTCTTTTTTACAAAAATCCCAGTTAAAAATTTCATTGTTTGATAAACCTTTTAGATGATGTACAGTGAACTCTCACCTATACGCCGCCTCATTTATGCGCCTTTTCCACTTATACGACAATTTTAAATGGTCCCAGCACATTCCATAGCAAAATAATGATAGCATCATTCGTTTATGCGTCGCTCTATAGATAAATATTACACTTATGCGCCGAATTTTCCTTAAAATTAAAAAAAAATTACTTCTTTTCTTAAGAAATAAGCATTTTTCTTCACTTTCCTCTTAAATGTTTCGCATGAACAATGGGATAATTATCCATTATGCATCGTTTTAGAGGGAACAGCTTATAATTAGGTATGCTACAATTTTTGTTTTCCCTTTATCATTGTAGTTACGTTACAGTCATTGCCAAACCGTACTAATATGTCCCTTTTGTATAGAAACTTCTTATTCATTCTCTCATTAGAACCTATGTTGCGTTTTAGTCCTGTAAATTGGCTTGTTCGCTTATATGTCTCTCTCACTTATGCGCCGTTTTCTATTGGTCCCTTAGGCCGGCGCATAAGTGAGAGTTCACTGTAATTACTTTTTATCTTTCCTTTACCAATTTTGGCTTCTAAAACAAAAATTATATGTTATTCCTCCGACTTTGTACTGGACATGAAAGCATTCTGCATATTTGATTTTTCACAATTTCTAGATAAAGTATGATTGTCTTCAGATTTTCAAAAATATTTTAGTTAAAATATTTAGAAAGAAAAAGCTACAAACCTTCAAGGATTAATGTGCGACAAATGGTTGAAAAAAACTTAAATCATATCGTTAGTTCATAAAAATTAATCGCAGTAGCTTTTAATATGAATTCTCAAATTATTTTATTTATTGATTTCTTTTATTTCTAGTTTTTGTACTTCTAACAAAAATTGCGATCTATTAACACCCAATGATGTTGTATTTAGATATTTTTTACTTTGCCACTATTATTGCTTTGTTATAATTGAAAATAACAGACAATAAATAACCTATCTAACCTTTGCGAAAGTGTTCTTCTAGTTAATGTAAACATCTGTCCCCATGAATCGTCGCAACTAAACCATGCTTTTTTTTTGAAAGAGAGTTTGAATGTGTGTAAAGAAATTTTGAATCTTGCACTTTGTTTCGTTCTTTCTTTTTGTATTCCCTTCCTTTCAGAAAAGATATTTCTCTGCTATTAGAATCTGTTCACATCTGTCACGCCGCTCCGTAACTGCGCGAGAACATGTTGAGCATGACCCTCAATAACATTCATTCGAGTCTCGATAACTCGAAGCTTTATAAACTCAAATGTACCTTTATTTCAAAGTTTTCATTTGGTCCCTTCTTGAAAAGACGGTAGGTACTGCTTATAACTCGAACTATCAATAACTCTAAGCTTTTAGCCGGTCCCTTGGGACTATGAGCTATTGAGACTCGACTGTATTTAAGATGTTAATTTGCATCTTTAGAAAGTGTATTTTTTTTTAATTTAAGTAAAACTTTAAGTTAATTATTTAGAAATAGTTTATTAATTTATTTTTTAAAGTGAACATGCTTAAAATTATTTTTAATAATAAAAATAATATATCGGTTATTTCAGCGAAAATGGTACGAATCAGTCCCAATACTTTTAGAATTTTGGTAATTAATTTTAATATTTACCACCAATTAATTGTATTTTTTTATTTATTCTCCATCTAATTGTGTGTAACCAAGTATTTCTTCTTTTGGCATAAGCCATTTATAAAGGACTGAAAAAAAAAAAAACTTTGGCAAAAGAAGGAAAAAATGATCTGCCCCAGCTTCAAATTGCTAGGACTTAAATCGCAATTTAAGATTAAGCTGAAATGCAACAACAAAATCATTTGCAACGCACAGCACAAAAAATGCTTCTGGTACCCTTTCTGCTGATTTTTACATATGTAAACAAAAAATCTTGGAAAAACACTTATTTATCTTTGTTCCTAGATTTTTTATGTTTCAAACTGTCCACTCTGTTACAAGCCTTTCAGAAATAAAATGGGCAATTGCATTCAATGTGATATTTTTTTAAGAAGTACAAGTAATGTATCTGCTGTGATTACTTTGATACATTGAATTATATAGTCAGCAACTAAGATAAGCCTAAAATTCTTTGCTGATGATAGTTAATTTGCATTGTGGGATGTCCACTCTGTTACAGTCGCATTAATGGTGCAAAAAATATTTTTTCTTGAAACTGCAGACAGAATTAGTTTTAGGATGTTTAGTCCATTTTATACTTGTTCTGTAATTGACTTTTCTTTACAATTAGAAATATATTTTCAAATCTCATTTGTCTCCTCTGTTACGCAAAGTAGTCAAACTATTCAAAACTCTTAATGAATGACTCATAGCCATTTACACTTTATTATGTACAAATAAACAGAGAATAATTTTTAACACAATGATTAGTTGGCGAAATTACTTCATTTGATAAACTTAACTCGACAATTTCAGACACGATTTGTACCATTTTGGCTGGAATAACCCATAAAAATAGCATTTGCATCTAAGAATGTATCTTTATTTTTTCAAAATAAAGTACCTGGCGACCGAGGCCCGCTCGGTTAAAAAAAAATGTTTGTAAAATTGTGCTTTTTTTTATAAAGTTCAAGTACTTATTTAGATAAACTTGAAAAGCATTTTTAAGCCCTTAGTTGCAATTACGCATTTAAAACAGATGTAATTTATTTTAAAAAACACAACGATTTTTGGACGAGACATCATCATCACAACCTTATTTAAACGATGCGTACCGTGGGAGTGCTGGGCCAAGGGTTTGCTCGGCCATTAGTCAGGTTCAAAAAGAACAGAGCGTTCTTTAGGGCCCCATCCCGGTTAAACCACGAGTTGCGGTATGTACGGGGGGGGGGGGCCTGGAGTGTGAAGTGAAGTGAAAGTCAAAACCAACTGAAACCAAATGCGTACTGGAGAATAAGGACTCTGCATCCATTCTCATCAACCCCTAATGCGCCTTCGGCGCCAAATGAAATGAAATGAAATGAAATTAAAATCAAACCACAATAACTTTATTTTGATCGGTCTCTTTAACATTTCCAAAACAATAACAATTCTTACGTGTTGCCAAAATTCGTTTGCCAAATACCATAAAATTTTAAATTTAAGTTGATGTGATCAAAAATGAAATCCATTGTTATAAAAAAACGTGGTTGCTATGAAACAGTAACAATAATAGTAATCAGAAAGAAAATGCCGAAAGAAAGTTTCTCAAACTTTTAAAATGAAGGCACAAAAAACGGGGTTTTTTGTGAAAACTCGCGTTTTTTCAGAAAAAACGCCGATGTAGATGAACTCAAAAACCAAAACTTTATCGAAATACAAAATTTTATCAAAATCTTTAGAGCCGCTTTCGAGATCCGAAATATATATATATATATATATATATATATATATATATATATATATATATATATATATATATATATATATATATATATATATATATATATACACACACAAGAATTGCTCGTTTAAAGATATTAGATAAGCGAACATGCAATGTAATTGTAATGCCGGATATCCGGCGGCACTACTCCGGATATCCGGTATCCGGCTTGTGTTGTGTCATCGGATATCCGGTATCCGGCAAAATCGCTATCCGGTCCATTTCTACTTAAAATCTACAGCTGCAGAAATGGGATTTAAAGCGCAAGGAGAAGAACTAAGCCATTCGCTGTTGGCGGTGTAAAGACAAAAATTGAGAAACACCGTTATTATAAAGCTCACTTCTCAGATATGAACGGTAGCTATACATGCAGTCTGGATGTTTTAGATAAAAATATTATTTTTGCAATGATATTCCTAGTATACGAAAAGGACCTTGGATAAAGGAGCTGAAAATAAAAGGCATTCAAGTATCAGACGTTCAAAGAAACTTTGGGCCGATTGAAGTTCTGTTGAGTGCAGACGTTGCCGGGAGACTTTTTACTGGCAAACGTGAAGAATTGAATTCTGGTTTAGTTGCTTTACAGACAAAATAGGATGGAATTTATTGGGAAAAGTTCCACAGAGTAATTTTAAGCGAAATGTGACTATACGTAACGTTTATGCTGTCACAAAATGAAGTATCGGTGTCCAAGTTGTGGGATTTAGAAATTATCGGAATAAGAGATCCCATTGAACACAGTTCTAAAGAAGATGCACACAGAGCAGTGATGAATTATTTCCAAAAAAACAGTCAATAAACCTTTTTTAATGTAGGATTTTCTACTAAGATGTCACCACTTCACTATTTTAAAGATACCGAGTAGATATCCGCCCAACAAATAATAAGAAATATGTTTTACCCAGATGTAACAGCCCTCGTATAAGCGGGGCATTCGTTTATCCGTTACCCGATTAAGTGGAGACGACAGTGTATGATTTCTTGGATACCAATAGGGTCATTCCATGTCAAGTGATCCAACGATTTTTACCTTACATTTTTGTATTTCTTTCAAATTTGGCTCATCAATTGTACCCCTTGAGGTAATCAAAAGTCTCAATTTTTAGATTTTTATCTCTATTATTTTTCCATTTATGAGACTTTGAACTTTGGAAAAACCCTCGTTTTTCCATGGATAAGGGAACATAAAAGGGACCATAACTCGGCACCAAATATAGATAGAACGATTTGGTAAATGGCATTTTAAAGTACGTTAGTTGCCGCTTAATCTGATATGCAACATGACTAATTTGATAAAAATTTTCTTTTTCAAAAAATGAAATTTAAATTTCAAATTTAAATTTCTCAAAAAACATATAATGAATTTTTTTCAAAAAATTCTCAAAAATTCTTGTGTATTTTATCTATGTTTGTACAAATTTTTAGATTGGGATCTCAATGGGATCATATTTTTTTGAATTTTTGAATAAAACTGTATAGGAAAAAAATGATATTTTTTAGATTCTATTTATTTAAATACTAAGTTATCTTGCTTGTGATGGTCTAAAAAGTAGTAAACAAACATGAATATGTTTAAAGTGAGCTGGCATGAGCTTATAGATTTGTCAGGTTCACCCCCTCACCCCTTCCTCCCCCGCACAACCACTCTTTTTTAATTCAAAACTGTTCAAAATGTTAAAAAAACTCTTTGATACAAAATGAATAGTAAACTTATTTAAAGTTGGTAAATGGGTTTCCTTATAACTAGACGAAGTATCCCCTCCTCCACCCAAATATACCATTAACGCTGTACTATTATGACATCTAACCTGGGGATTGAATTGACTATTATTTTTACTCTAGGTAAGTGAGCTAGCATTAACTTGTAAATTGGTCAGCTCCCCCTCCCTTCCTTCCCGACCCAACCATTTTTCCCCCAAACTGTTTCAAATGCTAAAAAAAAACCTTTTTGATACAAAATGAACAGTAAACTTATTTAAAGTTGGTAAATGGGTTTCCTTATAACAAGGCAAAGTAAAACCCTTCCCCCACCCAAATATACCATTAACGCTACACTAATATGACGTCTCACCTGGGGATTGATTTGAGGATTATTTTCCCCCTAGGTATATATTGTTTTTCAGACGAAGTGTTTCTTTTTTCAATCCGACCTTCACAAAGTGTACTTCCATTCAATATCTGAATTTAAACTTATGATTCATTTCATCCCCTCCCCCAGCACCAATCTTCAATTTTGGAGGAAGAAAAGAAACGGTTCGCCCCAAGATCATAGCAAACAGCAAAATAGCACTGTTTCCCCTTGTTCTCATAATGTTTTCCCATTATTTTCACACAAAACTGAAAAGAAATCAAAGTATCAGGTTATATGTCAGTCCCCATCACTGCCTTTCCTTTCTCTTATTGGACAAAGCTCATGAGCTAATAGGAAAGAGTAACAAACAGAACAAACTGAAACACTACCAGACATCAGTAGAGACTAAGGCTTTGAAATGGGGTTAGGCGGGATGATAAAAAAATAAAAGTTTGGAGCGGGAAGGTAGGAAAAGGGGAGGAGCAATCTGTACAGAAGTTAAACAACATGAGAGGTTATGATCAAAAAAGCAGTGTTTGTTTAATATATGTATATAGATATATCTTGCTGCATTACTTTCCTTTACAACAAAATGAAAAAGAACACAAACAATTAAAAAAATTAAATAACAGCTGCACACTAGATAATGTGGGAAGATAGTTATGGGGACACAGACATATGATCTGATATTTTGATTTATTTTCAGTTTTGTGCGAAAAGAATAGAAAAAACGATGAGAACAAGGAGAAACAGTGCTATTTTGCTGTTTGCTATGATCTTGGGGCGACCCATTTATTTCCTCCCTTCAAAATTGAAGATTGGTGCTGGGGTAGGAGATGAAATGAATCATAAAGTTAAATTTCAGATATTGAATGGAAGTACACTTTGAA
The DNA here is from genome assembly GCA_038373865.1 of Uloborus plumipes. NCBI lineage: Eukaryota > Metazoa > Arthropoda > Arachnida > Araneae > Uloboridae > Uloborus > Uloborus plumipes. The sequence goes on from JAXGGA010005646.1 coordinate 72,209, forward strand.
GTTCGGATCGAAAAGAAACACTTCGTCTGAAAAACAATATATATACCTAGGGTGAAAATAATCCTCAATTCAATCCCGAGGTTGGACGTCATATTAGTATAGTGTGAATGGTATATTTGGGTGGGGAGGGGGATACTTCGTCTAGTTATAAGGGAACCCATTTACCAACTTTAAATAAGTTTACTATTCATTTTGTATCAAAGAGTTTTTTTTAAAAACATTTTGAACAGTTTTGAAAAAAAAAGAGTGGTTGTGCGGGGGAGGGAGGGGGGGGATGAACCTGACAAATCTATAAGCTCATGCCAGCTCACTTTAAACATATTCATGTTTATTTACTACTTTTTAGACCATCACAAGCCAGACAACTTAGTATTTAAATAAATAGAATCTAAAAAATATCATTTTTTTCCTATACAGTTTTATTCAAAAATTCAAAAAAATATGATCCCATTGAGATCCCAATCTAAAAATTTGTACAAACATAGATAAAATACACAAGAATTTTTGAGAATTTTTTGAAAAAAATTCATTATATGTTTTTCGAGAAATTTAAATTTGAAATTTAAATTTCATTTTTTGAAAAAGAAAATTTTTATCAAATTAGTCATGTTGCATATCAAATTAAGCGGCAACTAACGTACTTTAAAATGCCATTTACCAAATCGTTCTATCTATATTTGGTGCCGAGTTATGGTCCCTTTTATCTTCCCTTATCCATGGAAAAACGAGGGTTTTTCCAAAGTTCAAAGTCTCATAAATGAAAAAATAATAGAGATAAAAATCTAAAAATTGAGACTTTTAATTACCTCAAGGGGTACAATTGATGAGCCAAATTTGAAAGAAATACAAAAATGTAAGGTAAAATTTTTCTCAGATTTTGGATCACTTGACGTGAATAACCCAATACAGTTTCATCTCCATTTAGATTAATTCTAAAGCAGCTGATAAAATTTAAATTAAAAGTGGAGAGAGGAAAAAATATAGGCGGTTTTGTGAAAGCTATTCGTAAAGTAAACTGTATACCGCCTATCTTTTCTTTAAAATTTTTAATTAAAACTTTATTGGCTGCTTTAGAACTAACCTAAATATTAAGAAGCAAGGTCATAAAAATGGTTTTTTGAATCCATAAACATTTTTTTTTTAATTCTTACTTTAATGTTATTTCGTTTCGAAATGTATTTGAGATTAAACGTTTTGAAATTTAAAGCCGATTTAACTTGTTGCCGATCCTTCTTTTTTAATTGCTATTATTATTTTTTATTTTTTTAAGAGAAATATATTGACTTTTGTTGTGATATAAATGTATGGCGCACAAAGAGAGGAGAGCATAAATCTGACCAAAATATCGTAAGTTTTTATGCTCAAATTCTAAAACAGTTTTGAACATGTTAGAGAAAAAAAAGACTTTTAAACCAATAACTTGACATGAATAAAGGAACGCTTTTGAATCCTGCTTTATTTGAAAAGTTTAAAATGTCCTACCTAAACCTTTGCTTAAGTTCAGCCTCGAACCTATGGTAGTTTGCTAAATTGAATTACCTACAGAGTTAAAAATTCTTGTGGAAAAATGAATATCTTGATGTTGCATAGCTTTGTTGCAATAGCAAATAATGCTCATTGAACATTTGTGGACATTTTTAACTCAAGTTTCTGACTCGGCAGGCGAACCATGGCTCAGACAGAATAGTAGCGTCTCGTTGCAATAGTCTAAAAGCTAGCGGATTATTTTAAGACGTCTGGCTCTTTAACACATTTTTCCCTTTGCTCTTCTGGACAGCATGAGGGGTGGCCGGTGGCAGAGAGTGGTTGCGACTTTTACGGCGCATCACTTTTTCGCCGGTGAAAATAGTGATTTTAAAACCATTTTGGGGCAGTGAGAAGCTACCTGTTGTAGGTATGTGATGTAACATATCAATGGGAAGCTCTCTTTCCATCTTTCTCAATAGTTTTTTTAATTTTTATTCTACTACAACACAGGTCTGCAAAAAAAAAAATTGAACAGATGCATGGGATGTTTTAACTGATTTTAGTACACTAGGTGGCTAAAAGTATCCGGACACTTTCAAAAATTCACATTTTTACATATAGCTCGAAAAATAAGTGATCAATTGTTCTTTAACTTTAGTCGTACAAAATATAGGCTTCACCGAACATTTCCAAGTTGAAATTAAATTACCCTTGCATTTGGGGGACGACAAGAAGGGGAGTTGAAAGTAAAACCGCTTTTTGACCATAACTCTTCGAAAATAGCTCGGAATAAGCTATCAATTTCAGTAATTAATTAGCATACTATGTATAATTACTGTACAAATTTTTATTAACGTACCACTCTTACTTCCGAAGATATGAAACATTTTTTAAAAAATGGCAATTTTATTTGAAGGGTTTTTGCTCATAACACGCAGAGTTTTTGATCAAACCTTATCAAAACTTCAGGAAAAATGACAAAATACAAGAGAAAGAACATACTAAAACGGTAAATAAAAATATTAAAAATCTGATGAGATATGAACGTTAAAAGGAAATATTTTTTCACGGCGCATGCGCGAACGACAGAAATTTGTAACTACAAAAATATTGTACTCTGATTTATACTTCATCTTATAAAAAAAGTTCCAGTTGAATATCATGAAAATTGAAAAAGATATCAGCGATCTAGTGAGCTGTATTTCATTCATTCGCAGACAATACATAAAAAGTGAGGGTCTGTCCACAAAGAGCTATTTTTAAATTAAAGGTTATTGCGTCATCGTTCAAAACCAACGTTTCAGGGGGTGTCCGGATGCTTTTGGCCACCTACGTATAAGGTCTTTTTGGCCGAATAGGCGAAATGTGACTTCTATGCCGAATATAAATTTTCAAACTGTATACAATTTAACATTGAAGAAAATGCTCAATTGTTACCACACTATTTGTGGAGAACCCCTTGCCATTTATGTATTGTCTGCGAATGAATGAATTACAGCTCACTCGATCGCTGATATCTTTTTCAATTTTTACGATATTCAACTGGAACTTTTTTTATAAGATGCAGTATAAACCAGGCTACAATATTTTTGTAGTTATAAATTTCTGTCGTTCGCGCATGCGCCGTGAAAAATTATTTCCTTTTAACGTTCATATCTCATCGGATTTTTAATATTTTTATTTACCGTTTTAGTATGTTCTTTCTATTGTATTTTGTCATTTTTCCTGAAGTTTTGATAAGGTTTGATCAAAAACTCTGCGTGTTATGAGCAAAAACCCTTCAAATAAAATTGCCATTTTTTAAAAAATGTTTCATATCTTCGGAAGTAAGAGTGGTACGTTCATAAAAATTTGTACAGTAATTATACATAGTATGCTAATTAATTACTGAAATTGATAGCTTATTCCGAGCTATTTTCGAAGAGTTATGGTCAAAAAGCGGTTTTACTTTCAACCCCCCTTCTTGTCGTCCCCCAAATGCAAGGGTAATTTAATTTCAACTTGGAAATGTTCGGTGAAGCCTATATTTTGTATGACTAAAGTTAAAGAACAATTGATCACTTAATTTTTCGAGCTATATGTAAAAATGTGAAATTTCGAAAGTGTCCGGATACTTTTGGCCACCTAGTGTATTTTCCGGTGTGCTAAATCCGAATATGATCTTCATTTTTTTCGATCACGTACAGATTTTTTGCATCACGTAAGGGCTTAATTGTCAAAGTCAAAAAAAAAAAAAAAAAAGTTAAAAAAAAAAATCACGTATTTATTGGAGTAAAAAGCTGCACAGTGTTTTTACTCATTACGACACATTTTAAAAAGTGGATCACTTTTAGTGTTTACTCCTTTTCACGGTAAAAATGTTTTTCCTTTTCACTGATACTCCTGATGCGCTTTTGCTGGTTGGAACTTTCATGTTTATCGCTTTAGCATCCAACAGTACTCAGTCGTCGCACCTCCAAATATTATTCGCAGAATGTTAAAAACCGGTAAATTCAATAATTGCACAAATCAATGATCACGTTCAAAAGGAACTAAAATAGCTTGTGCATTTTAACCCATTAATGCCTGACATTTTTTTTTCCAAAGATATTTTGTATACTGGTTACAAACAGTGTTTAATGGACGGGAAAAATAATAAAAAAAATATTATGTAAAAAATATTTTTTTATTAAGGAAAGAAAAATCGTCCCTTAAAAGTTACGATAGACCCCAGAGGGTACATACTTTTTTTACTAAAGATTTTTTCTGCCT
>JAXGGA010005647.1:0-76421 GCA_038373865.1 Uloborus plumipes
ATTGAAAGTTTTCAGCTGTTTTGATAATTAAATAGCGTGAAAGCGATTTTTTAATGAATTAATTTTTCGCATTGTTGACTAAGCGCAAAAATCACCCCACCCTCCCCCTGGGGCGATTGGCGCCAAAATTTAATCGATGCTTGCTTCCATATTGGGTTAGTGTTATTCCAAATTTCATTCAAATCGCAGCAATATTTCCCGAGATACAGTAGGTGCAATGACAAAATAAGCACTTTTGATTGCTCCACCCCCCTTTGAGATATTGACACACAAATTGAATCAGCACTTGTACTCAATAGGGTCTACCTATGGACCAATTTTCGTTTGATTCCGCTGGTTACTTCCTGAGATATAGCAGTCACCACCGCACAGAACACGTGCGATTGCTCCACCCCCCTTGGAGATATTGACAAACAAATTGAATCAGCACCTGTACTCAGTAGGGTCTACCTATGGACCAATTTTCGTTTGATTCCGCCGGTTACTTCCTGAGATATAGCAATCACCCCCGCGCAGAACACGTGCGATTGCTCCACCCCCCTTGGAGATATTGACAAACAAATTGAATCAGCACCTGTACTCAGTAGGATCTACCTATGGACCAATTTTCGGTTGATTCCGCCGGTTACTTCCTGAGATATAGCACTCACTCCCGCGCAGAACACGTGCGATTGCTCCACCCCCCTTGGAGGAATTCGCTAAACAAAGTCAGGTGCACCAGTTCACATGGTGGTACATATGTGCAAAAATTTTTGTTCAATTTCATGCAGTAGTTTTTGCTCTAGCGCGGCCACAAAAACTGGTCACACACATACAGACTCACACACAGACAGACACACACACACACACACACACACAGACAGACATTTTCCAAAAATGGTCGAAATGGACTCAGCGCACCTCAAAACGTGCAAATCCGTCAAAATTCGACATTCGAAAATTTTCACGAAACCAATACTTTCTTCTATATATTAGATATAGAAGAAAGTAAAAATGACAATACACTGTTGAAAGGCGCAAATTTGCACTAATCTCTGCAGACTCTCTTTTCAAAGTCAGGAGAAATCCTATTTTAAATACAAAAATAAAAATAATAAATAAAGAACATATTAATGAACATACATGCAAACAAACATCTGGCAAAAACCAATTTATTTACTTCCCTGTTTTTATGTTTTTTTAGTGTGTTACTAATTCATCTGCAATATTTTTTATTTGAATCACATGCATTTTTGTATTATTGGTTTAACATGGAATGTTACAAAAACATTTTAGTGGTATAGTACCTGAAATTTTAGTTTTCAAATTTTTATCAGTCAATTTCAAGCTTGCTAACATATATAAGCATAAACTGATCAATCAAAAAAGTTTCTAAGTCTTTTACCAAAAAAAAAATTATTTTTTTTACACCCTGGTAAACATCAACTAGCTGTCGTGGCCGTCACGAAACTTTCTTCTATATCTATCTTATGAATTCCGGTTACAAAATAAAATACGTACTCGGCCGAGTAATTGGAGACAGCTCCAATTTCCCAATTATCGTAATAACCCTGCAAATGCAGAATCAATGAGCGAAATTGGAAATCATTGCAAAAGCCTTGTTTAGATAAATTGCAAACATTTTATTTGTTAGTAAAAAGAAATTGGCAACAGTTAAAAATTTCAAATCATTGAAAGTTTTCAGCTGTTTTGATAATTAAATAGCGTGAAAGCGATTTTTTAATGAATTAATTTTTCGCATTGTTGACTAAGCGCAAAAATCACCCCACCCTCCCCCTGGGGCGATTGGCGCCAAAATTTAATCGATGCTTGCTTCCATATTGGGTTAGTGTTATTCCAAATTTCATTCAAATCGCAGCAATATTTCCCGAGATACAGTAGGTGCAATGACAAAATAAGCACTTTTGATTGCTCCACCCCCCTTTGAGATATTGACACACAAATTGAATCAGCACTTGTACTCAATAGGGTCTACCTATGGACCAATTTTCGTTTGATTCCGCCGGTTACTTCCTGAGATATAGCAGTCACCACCGCACAGAACACGTGCGATTGCTCCACCCCCCTTGGAGATATTGACAAACAAATTGAATCAGCACCTGTACTCAGTAGGGTCTACCTATGGACCAATTTTCGTTTGATTCCGCCGGTTACTTCCTGAGATATAGCAATCACCCCCGCGCAGAACACGTGCGATTGCTCCACCCCCCTTGGAGATATTGACAAACAAATTGAATCAGCACCTGTACTCAGTAGGATCTACCTATGGACCAATTTTCGGTTGATTCCGCCGGTTACTTCCTGAGATATAGCACTCACTCCCGCGCAGAACACGTGCGATTGCTCCACCCCCCTTGGAGGAATTCGCTAAACAAAGTCAGGTGCACCAGTTCACATGGTGGTACATATGTGCAAAAATTTTTGTTCGATTTCATGCAGTAGTTTTTGCTCTAGCTCGGCCACAAAAACTGGTCACACACATACAGACTCACACACAGACAGACACACACACACACACACACACACACACAGACAGACATTTTCCAAAAATGGTCGAAATGGACTCAGCGCACCTCAAAACGTGCAAATCCGTCAAAATTCGACATTCGAAAATTTTCACGAAACCAATACTTTCTTCTATATATTAGATATAGAAGAAAGTAAAAATGTAAAAATTCTTATTACCATAGCAGATGCAAAGAGATTGGAATTTTCAATGTGATAGCATCAAAAATATAAAAACAGCATACAAAATTAACTTCATAGGGTTAGAAATCATTAAAAAATCTTACTGGTCCTATGGACCATTGAACATGTATATACACTTTTCACACTCCAGGGTCCCCCGTACCTACCACAACTCGTGGTTTAACCGGAATAGGACCCTGAAGAGCGCTCCACTCTATTTTTTGAATTTTAATTAGACAGTCGGATTCCCTTAGTTTGTGCCAGTTCTGAGCTGGCTGTTAGTCGCTCGCCGAAACGTTGCTCCAGACACTCGATCCGGTGCCCCATGCAGCTGAGGCATTCCACGGGAAGGTCTTGACGCTAGTACAGGCTGGACCAGACCGCAGATGCGGTATGTCTCGCCCAGTTCCGATGCAGTGCCACACCTGCTTCGGACCCCAGCCCTCAGAGCCAATCCTTATCCCGAAGTTACAGATCGAACTTGCCGACTTCCCTCACCTATATTGTTCTATCCACAATGTATATATACTGGTCCCCATTTAATTTAAAGCTAAATAACTAAGCGCATATTTTTTAGTAAAAATATCAGTATTTCCCTTGGACCCAGCGGTCATATTCCAACATTTCATTTGAGGGGGGGCGAGATTTTTAAAGATAAAGTACCTCACTTCAGAATAAAATACACATTGGTAGGCAGAAAAACGTCTTAAAATGAATTTAAATCCACATATTTAATTAGTTTTTAATAAATCTACAATGGGGATTAAGAAGAGAAAAATTTTTTTTGTTTTTCATCAATATTCAGCGTCTTGTGCTATTTCCTAGACAGCAAAGATGAAAATCCGTTCTTCTTCTGTTATATTTATATTAATGTCAGAAAACACATATTTCTGATTCCTTTCTCTTTGAAACAATCTTTAGGAAAAAATTTCGAGTTTCAGCAACTTTTGTTGAAAATTGACAAGCTTTTTTAATTTTATTTTGAACGTGATCATTGATTTGTGATGTACATACATGAATTGAATTTACCTGTTTTTTATCATTCTGCGGAACATTTTAAAAAGTGCAACTGCCCCCTCTTGCCGCCCCTCCTCGGACAACTGATATTTTTTATAGTGGTCCGAGGTAAATTTTACTGGTCTGGAACCAATGGACTTGCAGTAATTTCGAACCCTGCTTTAGTAACAATATTTTGCAATTACATTTAAAAGGTCTACGATAAACATATTATTTATATCTACAGACACCATTGATGCAAAAATAAAATTAAACCATCCAATTAATGCTTAACTTTTAGATGTTTATAAGAAAACGTGAAATCTTGCTGTAAAAATTTTGAAATGATTATTCGAAATCTTTACTAATATATAAAGCTGTAGAGTTTGTTTGTTTGTTTGTTTGTTTGAAAGCGCTAATCTCAGGAACTACTGGTTCGATTTGAAAAATTCTTTTTGTGTTGAATAGTCCATTTATCCAGAAAGACTTTAGGCTATAGTTTGAAAAGATTCGATAAGCGATTCGTTTTTTATTCGAATTCAAGGCAATTTTCTCATAAATCGCCGAATACTGGGGTTAAAAATTACTTGCACATATTAATGTTATATATCGTTGGAAGCAGAAACATTTTGTCCGTCCTATGCAGTTTGTTCCGATTCTCTAACTTAAAAACAGCACGAGTTATTCAATTTTTAAACTTGCCTTTTGCAAGGCTTCACCCGATTTCTTGCAATACTTGGTTCATTAAAACCATCAATAAAAAATAAACTAATTATTCCACAGTTTTGATTTTTACGCCATTGGATAGAGCGATATTTTTAACCCCAGAATTGATTCGACTTACAGTCGAAGAACCAAGCTTTTATCTCCACTAGAAAAAAAGTTACAAGCGTTTGAACTTTGAGTTCGAAAACCTCTTTCCTGATCAAACTATTAAAGTTTTATTGCGTTGCTATGGCGACATCTTTTAAATTCATTGTTGGTGTCCTTTTCTTCATTTCGTTTCTTAAAAGCATTTCATTTTACGGCGTTTCAACAAGGCAAATATTGCGATCGCCCGTGTTTCACTTGAATTCCTGCATACTTAATGGCTTATATTTTTTTTCTGGTACCATTTTGAAAATGTGTTTCAAATTAAATTATAATTCATGTTTTTAGCAGGGATTTTTTTTGGCTGCGATCTAAATATTAAAACAACTTTTTTGTTTGGAATTTTGCAATTAATGTTACAGGAAGAGAGCGGTTTGGAAATATTTGTTTTTGGTAGGGAATTGTATTTGTTTATTAGGGAGAGTGTTAAATATGTGCTACTTGACATTGTTTTTATTCCTGAGGAAGCATGTGCAAATAATGCGATTGACTTTTTTATGCGGGAAAGTTTTTTAGCGAGCCACTTTAGCGGGGAGTAGTTTTTTGAAACCGGTTTCGGTAAAACTTTCCCCCTTTAGATGCGAGCTGCCTTGGCGGCGAGTAATTTGCTTTAAGTTTCCTTACTACTTTAAAGGCGAGCCGCCTTGGCGGCGAGTAGTTTGCTGAAACTTTCCTCGCTACTTTAAAGGCGAGCTGCCTTGGCGGTTATATATCATTACTGAAACTTTCCTCGCTACTTTAAAGGCGAGCTGCCTTGGCGGTTATATATCATTATATACCGCCTTGACGGCGAGTAGTTTAGTTAAATTTTCATCACTACTTTAAAGCCCGTGCAACGCCGGGCCCCACAGCTAGTAAAATTATAAAGGAAATTTTTATTTATTTACCTCTTGACAAAGAGTAGTTAGCTTGAAAAATGAGCTAAATTCAATTCTCATATTGCATGCAAAACGATTGCATTTTTCAAAATGAAAGCATCAAACGTATAAAAAAAAGTAAATAAAAAATTTATTCAAGTAAAATAATTTTAGAATTGTGTTTTATCAGGACTCTACATGAATATTACAAATAATCACCGACATATTCGTAAAAAATTTGGGGAAAGGGGAATGAAAAAAACGCATGTATTAAGATGTAGCAAAACAGACAATATTACCAGACGCAATATCAACACACGAAAAATACTATAATTCCAGTATATAACCCGAATATCGACCCCGTAAGCATTAAAAAAAAAAAAGCTAACATAATTTTCTCCTAACATAAGGTTAAAATATCACTCCAAAATCTTCAACCTGGTAAAATGTGACGAATATTTTTCAATCAAGTTACTAAAAACAGGGTATCTGCTCAACCTGGACTTTTCAATTCCCTGACTTTCCATGACTTTTGCGAACTATTTTCCATGACCGGAAAAAAAAAAAAAAAAAAAAAACGAACTCTGCTTTGTTTTTGGAAAATTATGCACTTAATATTCTATCTTGCAAAGCAAATGACCAAACATGGCGACTGCGTTTCACAGCAACAGAAGTCCGTTCGCTTTTGAGGTCAAAAAACGATCTTTTCCTACCGACACCCTCCTCCCCACCGTGCTTGTCCTCAAACGTACTTTCATGTAGCAATGAATTGTCTGTCCATTAATTTTACTGTAAGTTTAGATCCTGATATGAGTGAGGCGAAATCTGACTTCAAAACGGAACTCATTGAGTTCCTGCCCCCCCCCCTACCTACACGATTCTTTAAAATTCAACGTCATTTTTTAATTTGTTTTTCTTTTGCATAAAACTCCTCGAAATAAAAAGATTCAAACAAGCTTTAAAAGAAAAAGGAATCAAATGAAGCGGGTAGGGGGGGGAGGAGACCAAATGTAAAAGGCAAATCTGCCTATGCCGGGGAAAAAACCATCAAAAAAACCATCGAGTCTATCTTTTTGTCGTTCAAGGTCATATTTTATCAGATGACGGAGTCCGCGCACATGCGCAATTACACAAAATTCGCCGCTCACGGTTTTAACGTTGAGAATTCATCTGATTGGTCAACACAATGCATCTTGTTGGAAATTGTAATTGACAAATCAGATTGCACCCAATAACGAAGTAGAATGACGGCGGAAGTATTTTCGTTCTTCCGAGATCGCGGGAAAAATTTCAATCGGTCCGGAGCGCTAAAATCCATGATAAACAGTCAGTTTCCGTGACTTTTGGACATTTTTCGCTGAAATCCATGACTTTCCATGACCAATTTCGATCATATTTGAAATCCATGACTTTCCCTGACTTTCCATATGCGCGGACACCCTGTAAAAAGCTTTTAGCCCAGACCTTAGATGCAGGGGCGTCGCTAGCTGAAATATCTGGGGGGGTGTTGAGAATTTGGCGGCCCTGGGCTGTGGGCTCATCATATGGGGGGGGGGGGGGTTCCCTTGAATTATTCACCATTCCAACCCACGCCATATACAGAAATGCATTATAGCAGTGGAAAAGGTGAGAGAATGATTCTTCAAAATTAATGCAAGAAAATTTTGAATAGTAGTTTTGTAAAATTTCTGGATATTATTGCTATAAATTTTTATTTTTCTGAAGAGAAAAAGTGCACCATTCCCCTTTTATTTATTTTTATTTTTAAGAACTGACAATAAAAGAAATCACCTATCATAGTTTGGAGCTAATTTGTAAATCGTAAATATTTTGTTTAAATTTTATGGATCAAAAATGCCCTTGCATATAAGTCGCATAGTTCAGTCATGATGTGCAAAGAAAAGGGCTAAATTCGCAAAATTGCGATGTAGTTTTGATTTTTGAATATTATTTGGGTCCCCTTAGGGTAATGTAAATCTAAGTTTGCAGTTTTCTAAAACTTGTGTTTGCCGCTTAACTCGCGAAAAACTGCGAAATTTTCCGAATTTTTTCATTGTTTCCTTTATAACTCCTTAACTATTAGTCATACAGAGCTTCACTTGTGCTTGAAATGTTTCAAATTTAGTGTTATTTAAAATGATTATTCACATGTACATTGTATAATCAAAAAAATGTTTCATTTTTTTCAATAGAACAGATATTTGTTTCTTTCGCTATTGTAAAGCAAAAAGTTAACCTAACAGACTTCTTTTTGAGCTTAACTGAAAGCCTATAAAATTTACTGTAACTTCATGTTCATTTTGTTTCTTGAGGAGTAAAAATTACTGTCAGTATTTTTTCCAAAATGTGATCAAAGCATAAAAAAATCGAAATGCAATATCTCCTAAATCGTTGGTCTTACAGAGCTCCACTTGAGCTTAAAATGTTTCCAATTTATCGTTTTTTAAATTGGGTATTCACATATATCATCAAAAGTTACATTGTTTTGGAGTTATAAAGAAAAAACTAAAAAGAGTCGAAACTTTTCTCAGTTTTGCGTAAGTCGTATACAGTACATTCGGACATGCTGTACGTATGTAGAAATTGACCTGTAAGATTTTTCTTAATTATGAAAATAACGTTGTAATATAGTGTTACCTTTTTTTATACCATTCTAAGAATTTTGTTTTTTAATCGTCCAGTCCTCCTTTCTTCTTGTCAGAAACAATTTCTTTAATTTCTCAAGATAATCAAAATTTCCGTTTTTTCTTTTTTTTTTAATGATTTTAAATGAAATATTGATTCTACGGACTTTTTGGGGGGCTTAAAGGAAAGCCATTAAAATTTGCAGTAACTTCCTGTCCGTTTTATTTCTTGTAGAGTAATAATCCATATCGATATTAAGTCCGAAATATGATCAGAGCGTAATTTTTTCACTTTTCGCAAAAAATGGCCATTTTTCGGAATGCAATATGTCCTAAACCGTTGGTCCTACAGAGATCCACTTCAGCTAAAATTGTTCAAAATTTAGTGTTCTTTAAAATGATTATTCACACGTTTAATCAAAAGTTTTATAGTTTAGTAGTTTAGTTGTTATAAAGGAAAAACTGAAAAAAATCGGGAAATTTTACAGTTTTTCGTGAGTTACGCCGCGAGCACAGGGTTTTGAAAACTGCAAACTTAGATTTACACTACCCTAGGTGACCCAAACTACGTATTAAAAAATCAGGACTACGTCGCGATTTGCAAATTTAATGTCTAATATGACTGGACTAGCAGCTGAATTTTAGCAGAAATGAGAAGTCGGGAGAGAAGAAGTTCGTCTGGTATGCGAGCTTTTCAAATAATATCTTTGTAGTTTTACGATTTCAAGTGATAAAATTTCATTAAATGAATCAATGTAAGCTTGACGCGAATAACCGAATTAAATTGGTGATCAATAGAAAATAACTCTTTTCATGCTAGGTCTCTTAAATTGATTAAAAATGAGAGGGAAAATATACAACAAAAACTGAGTTTTTCTTCTTATTTTAGAATCGTTTAAAAGTATGCAACTCATTCGAAACAAATGATTGAAAAACGTTTCAGACAGTTATTAAAGCATATAAAATTATCTCCTTTTTTTAATTAACATCTACTAGATTGTCAGCCTCTGTTAAAGTCATAACATCAATTTTTCTAGAGGTACTTCTAGAATCGAGGAATATGGTTTCTAAACAAGCTTCGGAGTTATTAATAGACAAAATTAAAACTTCTACTTCTATCTGTTTATTTTTAGTTTCATATGACATCTTAACACAAAATAATATTGTTAATAGAATACTTCAAAATCAAAACTTTAATTTAAATGACGCAAAAAAGAAAAAAAAACCTGTCAAATAAAGGTTAATTTTTACAAATAAAAACATAATAAAAGTACAAGTAAAGAGAGCTGTAATTTCCTTTAATTCCTTTAATTCAGAAAACTGCTGCACTTTTATAAATTATAAAATATAGCTGTATAAAGTATAGCTGTAAAATATATCGTTTGAGGTACTTCAATTTTCCGCGAACTATAAGAAATTCCTGTTGATTTTCGACACAAAACGGCGCCTTTTTTCTGCAAAACAGCCTGTACAATTACATTTTAGTCCCGTGCATTTGTTTGTTTCCTTTTTCCACTGAAAAAAACGGTCAATGAGCAGTTTTGCGTCGTTTGACTGCGATGTGATTTAGAAAAAATAAAAAATAAAAATCTGGAGCATCACAGTAACTTATACCGTGTGGCCGTGTGTACAATATTCACCAATATATGCGATTTTCATTTTGATGGTCTGAGGAGGTTGAAAGAGCCTCTTCAACCGAATTTAATTCTTTCCCTTCTTTTTTTTTAAATTTCAGTATAATAAACTTTTATTATTATTATTATTATTTCTTCAAATTTACTACATTAAAAAAATTCGTTCGGTCCCAACACAAAGTGAAAAGTGATAAATTTTCTTTTTAATTATCTTCAGTTTAAACATTGCACTATCTTTCGATAATGGTATTTTGTGTATTTTTTTTAAATTTAAATTTATTTAAAATATAAAATTTGGCGACCCCTGCATATTATCTTTTTTCTCCCTTTTAGTTATTGCATCGATCATTTATTTTAATTTATTTAAAATATAAAATTTGGCGGCCCTCAGCATATATTCTTTTTTTTAATATTGCATCGATCTTGTTGAATTATGTATATATAATTTGATTTATGTTTTATTAATTTAACTAATTTTAGTTAAAGAGGTTAGCGTACCTTTTAAAGCTCTCGCACATATTAATACAGTACCTTTTTTTTCAAAACTGGGCAGGGCGACCAAAAGTTTCCCGTTTACATGACCCCATGAACGAGAAAATTTTGTATTTTTCGCAACGAATATTGCTGTGAAGGAATCTTATCTATTTTTCGCGGCCCCAATTATTTATTTTTGATAAGTAATAATTGGGGCCGCGGAAAATACAGGACATTTTTAAAAATTCAGGTTTACTGATATTCTTAATAATGTTTAAATTATTCCGCTTCTCTTTTATGTTTCACTTAAAGTTCTGAAATATTTTTCTAAAATTTCATTTTAATAATAAAATAAAATCGGCGGCCCCTTTCTTCAGAAAAGTCGGGGGGTGTAGCACCCCCCCACACCCCCCCTTGCCGACGGCCCTGCTTAGATGGCATTATTTTTTTTTTAAGTTAGTAATTCTATCTGAAACAATCACATTTTTCCCCAATTCTAGCTATCCATTTGTAGTTGATCTGCATATATCAGTTTGCACTGATATATGCTGTTATTATTTTCTTAGAAGCGGAGAAAAGTCCTTACTCTGTGTTTTCAGGGAAATCTATAACAGCAACATTGCAGTAACCCATTTTGATTTGCATATGATAAAACAAACAAGCACAATTATTTAAACAAAACAACTGATTTATAAGTAGTTAATTTCTTAAAAAGAAGCAAACAAATAGCCCGACATTTGACTACTTTAGTGCTTGCTCCAGCATCACTACACGGCAAGTTAGCAGACTTTTCTTTTTTTTCCCCAAAAACAATTTTTGTGAAGGGTAAGTCAATGGAACTGAATTTTCTATGGCCAGAACACTGGTATAAGACATTTAATTTTTATTTCTACTCTACTACCGGGATTGCTCATATAAGCTACTCCAAATCAAATCTCAAATTGAGGGCACATACTTTTCTCTTCTGCTGAATTTTTCATTACCATCTGAAACAATTTAAAGGATCAAGAGAAATATGTTTTCCTGTAGAAATTTTGGAAAAACTTCCATTCATCAATACTTGCGGCAAAGTAAACTTTGCCGAATTTACAATTTTATTACACTTGGTGGATGGTGGAGTGGCAAATGTTTAGTGTGGCTTTCGCTATTGAAAGAAAAAAATACAGGAATGACTAACAGACTTTGGAAACCTCTAGTAGTAATCCTTTCAAAAGAAAAATCTGGTATGGACCCCACACTACTTCCTTTTACGTGTAAATTTCTTAGTAATTGCCTTAAGTGTTAAAAAAAGTGCTTGGAGTGAGCAAGGTAACAATTCAAATATTTACTCCCCTAATCTGCCCCAAAACAATGCAAAAAATATTTTACAATGGTTAATTTTCTAAATATTGCTGATTTTAATATCATTCAGTGAATTTTTCGCAAAATATCGCCAATAGCGCCAAGTTGAACCCAAATTCAAAAAATAATTTTTTCGCCAAATTTGTCGCCAAGTTGGCGTCAAACACTTGGCGACATGTCACCAAGTGGTCGCGCCAATTCATATCACTTGAGTCTGTATTGAAATTAACATTGATTTACCCCACAAAAGGTGTAAAAGACCACCCTTGGGAACATTCGAATGCAATCACAAGGGGAGGTGCACAACTAGACCCCCCTCAGAGCCTACATACCAAGCTAGAAGTTTCTACGGCATATAGTTTTTGAGTTATGCGACATACATCCGCACAGACGTCACGAGAAAACTCGTCGTAATTTACTCGGGGCTGGTCGAAATTGATTTTTCGGCTGTTTGTATGTTGTTAGGTACATATGCACGTGCTGATAGGTCGAAAAAACTACGCGACATTCATCCGGGGGTGAGCAAAGTCAAAATTTAGACTGAAATTTGTTAAGTTAAAGTTTCAAGAGGTTTGCATGAAAAAAAATTTGGAGGGAAATCAAGTGTTTTTTTGGACGCATTGCGTTGAGAAAATTAAGACCTTTTCAGGCATCGGGCGTCGTTTATGCACTACAGCATGATTGCGGAACCCCTGGTTTTGTTTCATTGAATTTTTCTACTGCTGCAAAAATCTCCAGCGCCTTTCTTTACTTCACAACAAACTTATTGTAAACTGAAGTAGATTGAAGTTGGTTGTGTCTTCGATCCATTTGCAGCCCAAGCTAGACCCCAAAAAATTGAAGTTGAGTTAGAATTTTTAAAATAATTATGCAAAAAGCTGCTGATTTCACTTGGGACTTCATGAAAAGTTTGAGAGGGCGAATGAGTTTTTTTGGATTTTTACTTGTTAAAAAACATGAAATGTAACAAACTTGGATCAATGGTAGAAAATGTGAGATTATTAAATTAACAACGATTCACTTTTCGAAAATGACAAAACATATCAAAAATTCAATGTGTGCTATGAATACAAAACCAGTGGTCTGAATATTAAATCACCAATCTTGAGAGATCAAAATGTCTCAACATGAACAAATTTTCAGCGATCGGGAACGGATTGAATGTAAGAACACGAAACATATTTTCAATAGTAGAAAAATATGCGTAAGATATATTAACAGTCGATAGAAAGTGCAGACTGTAAACATTTTTTTTTCGGCACTAATTTTCCCTTCAAGAAGTTATGAACATACGTACCATAAACTGTTCGTTCAGATTACTATACCTATTACTTCTCAGTTACATTTTCCAAACAAAACAAAAAATGAGAATACGGAAATAAGGAAACTATCACAAATATGAGGGAACACGCATAGAATTAGTTAAAAAACATGATCTCCGTGCTTTTATCGGAAGATATAATACTCAAAAAATATACATACTCCATCATCAACAACATAAATATAGTTAGGTCTTCCGAGGGTAGTCATGCTCCCCCACTTAGGCCTAGTCGTCGGTCCCTTTTAAGAAGATCCAAAAGGGCCGCTTTCAGAAATAAGGTATAGTTGAATAAACAAAAATAAGGCCTATCAAGCTTACCGTAAACATGACTTGTTACCTGGTACGCTTACAGGACTCACAACCGCTGTCATATCCCTTCTCGATGACACATCGGAACACTGTATCGTTACCAACTTCCACTGACCGATCAGAATTTAGCAAAACAAAATCATTTTTCTGTTTCATTACTTTGCACATGCCCCCGACGCCGTTTCTTCTTCTTGACGAATGACGTCACATAAGACTTTTTAGCCGCACCAATCACGTTCAAGGACTGGAGATTTTCGGTCACTTTGAACTTAAAAGTTTGAATTCTTTCTTATTAATTTTGGTTAAAAGTTTGACTTTTTTTTTGTCTTATGTCTTAAAATACTGGAAAGGAAAACATGTATTTGGTTTTGAAGTATAAGAACATTGGCAGATCTATCAGTTATTCAGATAGTATTTTATAACAGCAAAATTACGATTGAAATGAGAAAGAATGTGATTGTTGTCATTCATCAGACAAAAGTAGTCAGATAAAATTATTTTATTTAACTAAAATAACAACTCGTAAATCAAAACAATAGGCTATTTAGAAAACAAAAACATTAAGAAAAAAATGTAGTGAAAGTAGAAGTCATTCTGCTGTGACAGGTACTCCAATCATATTTTGAATGTTTTCAGAATTTAGGCTTTAAGATACAATTTAATCCATGTTATCACAAAACTTCTTATTCATCAACATATATCCTACATAAATCTGAAATCTCCACATGTTTTTCATTTTAAATATTCTTCTAGCATCAACAGCAGATGTGGAGTACAACTTCGACTTTCTTGTTTAGGAATTTTCGTTTTGACGTGCGGAAAATTGATATTCTCCTAGTGCATTTGTTCCATTATTTTGACGTTTCCTTTAGCATTTAACCGAAATTTGAATGTTCTGCACTTGTGTTCAAAGTTTGATTTCATTCTCATTCTTATAGCATCTTTCCGCAATGACAGTTTGCCGCTATTTCCTTCAAGGAACTTGTCGTTTCGGTGACAGATGCCGTTTTGAACACCCAGATCCTTCCAACCAAAACAGAAATACCCAAGAGTGGGGTTACGGCCGTTCAGCTCAAACATCTTATAGTGAAAATAGACCATCTCGTTATGCTGAACATTCATACTCTTCTAATTATAACTCTCATAATAAACCTTCTTCCAATTATCGGTACGATTCGCCCAATCGCTTTAGTAATGAGCCTGCGTACAGATCTAACAAAAATCAATATAATGATCATCGCTACAGCAACGAGTCTGCGTATAGGACTGATAGAAATCAGTATAACTACAATCGCTACAGTAGTGAGTCTACTTACGTATCTGATAGAAATCAGTACAACGATAGATACTACACAGAAGTAGATTATGATTATGAGCCAAATAATGCTCATGAAAAATTTAGCAGAGGAAACACGCACCAAAAAGTAGCTAATGAACATCGATACTCTTCAAATGATGGTTGTAAGTATTTTATTTATTCTGATGTGAGAATTCATTAACGTACTAGGCTCATAAGGGTAGGTCTAGGGAATTTTAAGAATCTTCTTCATTATTAGCAAGACTGTAGCCAGGATTTCTTTTTCGGGGTTGGAGGAGGGGGGGGGGGGGATAAGGAAGAAACTTTATCTTTGTAAAGACAATAAAGTCTCATGGACCTGTTGCTATGATTTTTCTAACATATTGAGCATTGGTACTTAGTATTTTCCCTAAGGCTTTTTGAGGAGGGTGCTATGCCCTACCCTTTTAAGCTAATACTTGATACACACTTCTTGCTCTTTTAAAGTTTTAACAAAACTTCATCACAAAAGCAAATTCATTTTAAGAAAAAAGGGAATAAATGAATTTTTTCTGTACTGTATACGTTAGCCGGGCGCAAGCAAAAAATACAGGGATGAAAATCCTCCGTGGATCCGCGATTTTCCGTTTTTTTTTTGTATTTTTTCTTTCTTTCCGCGATTAAAAAATTAACTTTGCATCAAGTTTAGAAAAAAAATAAAAGTACATCCATTATTAAAATGAAGCTTAAAATAAGTTGATTTTAAGTAGTAGAGGTTGAAATTATTTCCAACTTCCAAAATAATGGAAATGTTTTTAGGATGCAGCAGGATTAAAATCTCAAGGATGACCTGCAATTATCGGGGAACTATGTACTCTATTTTAGCATGCTGCCAAAAAACATAAGTTTCCATTGTAGGAGGTAGAAACTAAGAAAATACAGTTAAAATATTCAATATCTTTGAAAAAAATTGAGAAAATTATTTTGATCTTCAAAATTATCAAACTAGCTAAAGACCATGCACTATTAATTAGAGAATTTATTTCTTGAGATACATGTTAGAATTCATAAAAAATTGCAAGCCCCACCCCCTTTTTTTCTGTATTGTTGTGAATGACTTAAAAATAAATAGTGAATGAGTAATTAAGAGCTTTTAAATATATTTAATTTTTAAATTTCCGAGCACAAATTAAGAGGGAATCCTGCATGTCTAATTTCGCAGAATATGGGGGGGGGGGGGGGGGGATCTATCTGAATTTTAAGCCTCACAATTTTTCCTCTTTTTTGACTTTGAACTGTTTTCATCCCTGAAAATAAAAAAATCACCTAGGTTACCAAGGAAAAGAATGACAAATTTTCTCAATGGAACAAAAGTACTCTCAACAGTAAACAAATATGGTTGCAAGAAATTAGGCAGAATTCTACATTATTTAGCTATACATTGTTTGGCGATTTTTCTCTTGCTCTAGCCAGGCTAACAGATGAGTACCATTATTTCGAAGCAATAAAATCGTCAATAGTCGAATAATAACCAGGAACAAAAAACACGAAAGTCATAAGGGCTGCAGACATTTGTGATTTTATTAAACTTTTTTTTAAAGTTGAAATATCATTACAGAACCCTTTGCAAAATAAGTGAGTAGCTGATTTATTTTTTTGGCAGATTTTTCTTTTCTCATGTTAGTTTTTTAAATAGAACTATGACTAACAATAGTTACATGTTTTTGGGTTACAGGTCACATGTGAAATTTGAAGAGTAACATGGCTGATGCCAAGGGAAGTTCATACCAGAAAAAGCTCATGGAAATTAAAAAAAAAAAAGCAATAATGCTCATTTTGATCTGGAATATTTTTGTAAAACTGATTGTCAATATTTTCGTTACAATTTGCTTTTAATTTTTAGATTCTGAGAACACCTATGGTCAAAATCGCTTCCGTTGGCTTTCTGCTGATTACAAACAACAAAAATCACAATTCAATCAGAGTGCCCAATCTGATTACCAAACAAGTACTCCAAAAGCAGCAAGTTCCTTCAGCTTCAAAGTTCCAGAGTCTGAGATCAAAACATATCAAAGTGTTGCGTCTTCATTTAGTAAGAAATTAGATGAAAATGACCAGATATTTGCTGAGTAAGATTTTTTAAAAAATTTTACTCAATAAAGTCTCTGTATCGGGATTTTTTCCCATGTCTGTAAACGTGCTTCATTATAATCATTTTGTCTTATTATTGATTTTAGATTCTCTGAATTAGTTATATAAAATACAATAAGGCAGATATTCTCAAACTGCAGACCTTTCGCAAGCCTCACTTGAAAATGTACTAAATTTACGGACTCCCCCCCCCCCCCCTCTATCCGGTAAAAACAATTTGCATGTGACACCTAAATCTCATTTTCCAATATGGTATTTATGCATTGCTTTACATATTGGGATTTATGCATTGTTTTCCAGCTGGGCCTAGACCTAGAGTCTATTACTGGTTATCACATTTGTATTTGTATATTTATTTACTTTAAATTCATTTTTAGAATTATTGAACACTTGGATTTGAGAAACACTGTGCCAGTCTTTATATTACAGTCCCTATATGTACATAAAAATCCATATTGAGATTGACATTGTGTGTTAAAAACACAGGTTCACCACTCTCTTATGTGTATATAAACAGGTACCTTTTTTCCCCCAATTGTACTTTTAAGATTTTCTGGTACTAAAATGCTCACCCTGAAATTTCTAATTATTTTTACTTACTTTACACCCCTGAACGAGGTGGCACCAGCCACCGGTGCCGCCTAGTTCAAAAGTAACTATATTCCATGCCTACCTGGGAACTGCTGCATTTCCTGTAGGTGTATTTCAAAAGGGAAGATGAGAGGCTTCATATCATACAATTATTATTGCTGTTTTTCCGCAAAGAAAAAAAGTCCCCCCCCCCAGGCCTCCATCCTTAATATACAATTTCTTATTGTGTCACTAATCTTCCTATCATTTGCCGCAGGATAAAATCTCATTTTTATTTTTTTTCTGCGACTTAAAAAGTTGTAGCTAAAGTGTTGAATACAGATGCAAGGAAAGTATCACAAAGAACTTCTTGATTTGTGCTAGTCTACAACTGTATGTAGTGCTGTACTTAGAAAAGAATAGTTGGGGGAACACCTTTTTATAAAGTAGATGTTTCTTTGCTAACCCCAAAATGTTTCTCTGCCAATTACCTGCGGCAAGTACCCCAGCTTCCTTCCTTCTTAGACTGGGCACTGGATATCATAATGCAACAGTATATTAACACATCATGGACCAGTAAAGTATAAATGGGTGACCTATGAAGAAACAGATATGACGATATTTTGAAACCACTCCCCCATCAAAGGACTATGAACCATCCGAACTAGAACAAAGCTTGCAAAAAAATGTAGGAGATGTCATGTTTTACGAATGTACAATAATACCTTCTGATGCATGTAAATGGTCTATTCACGAGACAAGAAAATCACAAGAATTCTCCTGACTGGTCCACAATGGGTGAATGTATGTGTGTTTCTAGTATTGTAAATTTATTGTTTTTATTTTATTCAATTGCTCTTTTTTATTTTTTTTTTTTTTACAGATTGGTTAAAGAAGATGCTACAGCATGGGAATTAGGTGAACAATGGCCATTTACTTGTTATTACCCTGACCCAAGCAAAAGTGCTTTCCCGGGTTTCAGTGACATTTCGGCGGAAGAGCTCAGATTTGAAGCATACAAGGCAAAAGAAAATAATTCTTACAATGCTTATGTGAGTATCACTGTGTAATCAAAAAGTAAAATCAATGCTAAAAGCATAAATATCTAAAAAGTAGATATAATTCACAGGCAAATACACTACTCACTCAGTTACTCGATCCAAGGACTAGCACGAAACTGCTGTCCTTAGATAGAATAATTCGGACTGACAAAATTACATAAATTCAAACTGAACAAAAGTTACTTCTGTTCGATGCATCATATCTAGATCTTTTTATGTTTCTGATTTATAAATGGTTTTATGAAATAATCTGCGCAGTTTTGGTCTGTGGATACAAATGGTAACCTAATATATTTTTGTTTTAATAATTCTCTAAAATAATTATACTTGATGCTCATATGATGAGTTAGTTTCCTACTTGAGAGTTATCTAAATTAATCACAGCTGTATTATCACAAAATAAAAGCAATTCAGCAAATTTAATTTTTTAATCTGAAAGCTCTCTGTAAATTCTCATAAAACACAAAATTTCTTTAGTTACTTCTGTCAGAGCAATATTCTGGTTCCATTAAGCTAGCAGCCATGCATTTTTGTTTAACAGTTCACCAATTAATTGGCACGTTATCTAAGTCAGGGCCGTATTTAAGGGGTGGGTTTGTAGGGTTTAAACCCCCTCCGAAATTTTTCCAAACTATCACAAAAATGTTTTCATAGTTCCTCACTGAACAAATTCTTATCCTTATTTCATTTTAATTTTCTTATTTACTTTCAAACTGCATTTGAAAGATGAAATCATCATTATTGAATACTTGTTCTAATTAAGTGTTTTTTCTGCAGTATTTATTTTTATTCTAGTTATTGCAAACAGACTTTCTTAACAATGCACCTCTCCCTTAGAAATTTTTAGTACCACTAAAAAACACACCAAAATTCTTCAAATTTGTAAATACCAAACCCCTATATTTTACACATCTTATAGGTGTCATAAGATTTTAAATTTCAAAGCACTCCTTCGAATGCGTGTATATGAGTAAACTCATCTATCCAGATTTTTTTTCCTTCTTCGAAAAGATTAGTTTTTTTTTCTTTTTTAATATTTTTCATGATAATACACTTTTAACATCTATTGTAACAAAAAGCAACAGAATATAAAATATGAAATCAAATTTTATTGACTTTATAGATTTCATGAGAAATAGGTTTGGTAAAAACCTCCCGAAAACTAACGTCTGGTTACGGCCCTGATCTAAGTTATCTAAAAATTATGTTTCTGTATATTGATCTCCTATCACTTCTCGTACACTGCATCGAACTAACCACTTAAGCAAAAATGTTAACCCTTGGTAAATCTAATCCTAACCGTTTTGTATCTAAGACATAATTAAAAAAATTAACCAAACTTTTCCAATGATCTGTCAAAGGATTCTGTTGATATTGAGAAAGTACATGCACAGTGTATGTTATGTCTGGTCTTGTCACCTAAGAAACGCCAACACCCTAATAAGTTACAATAAGGTAAGTTTAATGCAACTCTTGTTTATCCAAATTCTGATGATAATTTACTAAAAGTTCTTTTATAATAAGTAAGCTTACAAAACTTCTATCGACCCAACTTGCTCTTTTGACATTTTAATATAATATTACTTCTTTGACACAAAATTAACTAATTATTTTATTTGATTTCAATTCTTAACAGTTTAGAAATTTTACCTAAATTTCAATGTTCGCGCTAAACTATCAGTTACTTGGGTCCAGGGACCCATTAATGAAAAAAAAGTGTGTCCTTTGATGAAACAGTAGAGTCCCGAAATTTTTCAGTAAAATGACATAATTAATTAAAATACACAATGTCACAAATGTTATGCATATTTGTATATCTGGACAAAAAATTCCTCATTTCATAAACATTTTCAAAAGGAAAACAGGAGAACTTGATGATTATATAAAAAGTCCTAATGAAACACTCTTTCCTTTAGTTTTTGTGATCAAAATTTTTAACAATACATTTTATATAGAAAAGAATTATGCGCATAAAAAAGGTGTCAACTTAGTTAGAACTACATCAACAAAAGCTACTAGGCAGAAGATTATCAGCCAATACAGGGCCAATAAGTTATAAGAGTCAATTTACCATTGCTATTACTTGGAATTAAGTAACTACACACATATTTCTAAATAAAAGGCGACTTATTTATTCTCAAAAAACGGTTTATTGCATGACAAACAAAATCCTGCATAAAATGTCTATTATTTTTCCTACAAAATTTTTTCTTGGCTAAACCAAGAATCTCTCCAGACTCTTTCAAATTTGAACCCTTTAGTGAGAGCATCATTAAATTTCGTAGCTTTTTCTCCGTTAGCCTGTATTTTTCATTTTTGCTTTGCAGCAAGTCAAGCAGAACATTTTTCCATCTTTCAATTCCAATCATGGAAATTCTTTTTCTCATTTTAGTTGATAATTTCTTTGTTTTGTCGCCATTTGATCTTAAACTTCAGACGCACAGGAATAAAATTCCAGAAAGTAACGTTAAGTAAGGCAAAAAAAGAATACTGAGTCCAAGAAAATAACACGTCCCCAAAACCCACACATGCGGACGATCCGACAACAGGTGCAATACCATGTCTTTTAACGGGGGTGGGGGTCTGACACCTAGAGGTCACAGGTGTGTCCAAACCAGTCCCAAGAAGGAGAATTGCCCATCCAAAACAATAGGGGTTATTGAGTAGCTAATAAGGATGGACTTCTTTTGTTCACCTCTCTCCTTTTATGATCGTATAAGCTCAATTACAGAAAGAAATCAGCTAAGGCTTTCTGGAACTTTTTGGATTTATGGGTCGGTCCGAAATTACGTTTCTTTTTCCTGGGTCCCTGGAACCCAAAAATGGACGTAAGTCGGGTCCCTTCTTCAGGAATTTGAGTAAAAAACCCGCTATAACGGGTAAACGCGAACCCTGAAATTTAAATCA
Source organism: Uloborus plumipes (assembly GCA_038373865.1). Taxonomy (NCBI): domain Eukaryota; kingdom Metazoa; phylum Arthropoda; class Arachnida; order Araneae; family Uloboridae; genus Uloborus; species Uloborus plumipes. The sequence goes on from JAXGGA010005647.1 coordinate 21,080, forward strand.
AATTTTTGTTTCAATATATTTACAACAATGTCTTTCGACCACACTCTTGAAACCAATTACTGCTAAGACAAATTACATTTTAGTTCTCCCTCCTATTATTTGTTGTGTGTTGTTTTTTGGATAAGATGAACTACAGTCAAAATAAATAAATTTTAAAGGCCCCTTGGAGTTAGATTTAATGAAGTTCAGCTGCCACAACATCTCAGTAACCAACATCCTCATAAATAACGGTACTTATCCATTAGCCGGGGGGGGGGGGGGCGCAAGCAAAAAATCAAAAATCATCAGTGTTGCCAAGCGAAGTGAATGACAAATCTGTCAACAGAACAAAAGTATGTTCAAGGGTAAACAAATATGGTTGTAAAAAATTTGGCGGAATTCTACATTATTTGGTAATTTTTCGCTGGCGCCCGGCTAATGGATAAGTACCCAAATAACAATACATAGTTTTACTCTTGAGCATGCAAACATAATTTCAAAAATTTAGTTTAACAAACCCAAAAGAAATGATAACATTATCAAATGTTTGAAACCATGCTCTGCAAAATTGAAGTAGCTTATAAATAGCTTTATTAAGCTTGTAAACCCAATCAAACTGCTTTGAATTTACAAATCCTGGTGACTGTTTCATATAAATATCATGCTTTAAGTTCACATATAAATATGCACTTTTGACGTTTGACTGGACATCTTTCTATTTTTAACTAAGGCAAATATTTTGAAAAATAAATGAATTAGTGTCTAAAAATAAATGAATTAGTGTCGAAAATACTTCTGAATATGTTTTACTTTCCTGTGAGTATCCAAGTACTACCAACCTACTGAAAGACTTTATTTTACTTAAATGATTACATTTTTTAGTTTACATTCACATACAGTTAATTATTCTCAGATTTTCAACTGGTGGTGCTGTTAAGTCCCAAATTTTATGTTTTTCTATCATTTGAATTTTATATTTCATTTTGTTGGTTTTTGTTATTTCAAGTTTGTACGTGCATCTTAATGTTTAACTTTGTTTGTTTTTCTGGTATGCAACTATAGTTCAAGGAATGTTTTAATTTTCGGCTCACTATTATTTTATGCATAGGTTGAAATTGTGAACAATGCTCTTCTTGATGTTAAACAGAAAAGAGATCAACTGAAAATACCTACACCAGAATTACTGTCCATTATAGTAAGTTTTTATCTAGAAAAATTTTGAAAAAACAAAATTGAGTTAGGTGCATTTAATATCAATCATATTTTTGTATTGTATATTTGTACATATGTTGATGCAAAATTATGCCCAAAAACTTAAGTAGGAGCAAAAGTATCTGTAATAATGCAAGTTATCGACTTAACACAGTTCGATTGTTCCTTCTCCCAATTTCGTTGTCTTACCATTTTATTCAAAAATCTCTCCTCGTATTGCCAGAATACCCAGCAAGTTCGATTTTCATGTCATTTACAGACCCATCAACAAACTTACTTTTTCTAAATTAAAAGACCCCATCCAACCATTTGATCAGTGGGGCATTTATCACATAAACTGTGAATGTCAAATTGGATGCGTCGGACAGACCAGACGAGCGCTAAAACTTAGGTTAAAGGAACACGAAAATTATGTTAAAAAGAAAGAACTTTCAAAATCCTCAATTGCGAAACACTGTTGGGACACAGGCCATAGATTTGTTTTCTCGGAAGCTAAAATTATTTGCTGTTGGCGAGTTAGATTTCTTAGAAGCCTTTCATGTTCACAAAAATTTAAGTAATATTTGTAACGAATCCTTTGCAGTTCCACACATCTTGCCAATTTTACTTCATGCTTTTAAATTTTCTGATAACGCAACGCCAAATCCGGGCTCGGCACACGCTGACACCTGTTTGGTCTAGCTTTTGCTCCGTTTCTATTTAAACTCTCCCGGTACTTTGGTTCTTTCCATTTCGTGCTTGGCACTGAAGAAGGAGGCTTTATGCCTTTGAAACATATTTGCCGATTTTTTAACTTGACTTATTTGTGCTTTTAGACGTTGCTTTTTGGTTTTTACTCAAGTTATCGACTGTTCCATTAGAGAACAGAATTTGAATAGTCTTGTTAAAAAGGAGATACAATAAAGCATTGGTAATTAAGTACTAGGTTCATTTTGTGAGTTTATGGTCACACCACTGATGAGAAATAGAATAGGATTTCCCCTGACCTGTACAGCTCTATCACTACATCTTTTAAAGAATGTATCACAATGTGTTTTTTTAAAGCAGAGTAGCCAATCACGAAAGCAGCCAGATATCTGAATATTTCAAGCAAAGTGGCCACTCAAGATGGAAATTAGGGATATTAAAAAAAATTCTTTGAAACCTGGAAAATTTTGATATTTTGCCAAAATTCTAAAATTAAAAAAAAAAAAGCATCGCTGCTACCCAGACAACCAGCTATCTCCAAAAGCTATCTATAAGATATCTACTAGCTTTTAAACTGGAGATTAGCCAAGTGCATTGTATATCTATGAGATATCCGAATCTCTAGATGAATATCCACCAGAGGTAAAAAGGTTGAAGAAATTCAACTACCACAGACCTCCGAATATCAAGACGTGTTCTAGATATGCTGGAGATAGCCAGTGGATATTGTGGATAGCTTATAGATGTGCTATGGTTATTTCATTTATATCCATGAGATAAGAAATCCAAATATCTCTTAGATGTAATATAACTGGATATAGATGTGAGTTTTATATCTCTTAGATGTATAGGAGATATTTAGAACGATGTTTTCTAGATTTAATGCGTTTTAAATATATTTTAAAGTTGCAAGCAAATTTACAGGTTTAAAATTCACAATAGTTTGTACAATAATAAATAAGTTATTTGTAAATATCTTGATTTTAGCCTCAATGCAATTATAACAGCCATTTTACTGATAATTATTGGTAAAAGTGTTGGTATTTATAAATAACTTATTCATTGATGTACAAAGTTGTGATTTTTAAAACCTGCAAATTTGTCTACAGCTTTAAAATATACAGCACAAAAAATAAAAATAACAGTGGTAATTCAAGTTAATTGACATTCATAAATGTTATTTACAAACTGATTTTTGTTTTCCCTATAATGATCAAAAGATGAGTTTTTATTCATTGTCAATAAATAAATTTTTTTTATTGCATACTGTTTTTGATTTTTACCAAATAATTTCAAAAAGGCTCTTTTAATGAATATGTTTTTAATTCAAATATTAGTTCTGCCTACGGTTTTCTGGATTTAGTAGTTTTTTTATTGTTTAATATTTTAAACAAATGTATAGGTACAAAAATCATAACTCTTTGGTATCAATAAAAACATTTAAAAATTAATGAGCTCAATGTTAAAACAGAATATTTACAACTATTTAGGTGGATAAATGTTATTAACACTGCATTAAAGTGTGACAACATTCATGCCTCTAAAGTAACTGATCTGATACCATGAGTTTAATTTTCTAAACCTATAAACTCGTTTATATCCTCAAAAGAATTACGATTAATGTACTTGGTTAGCCTTTTCAAATATTTAAGCGTTTTTCTGAAACTTAGGATAGCTTTTTTATTCTTCCTATATCATAAGAAAAACACAATATAAACAAACTACGCAGTTTTACATTTTTTAAACCAATATATTTTGATTTTTGAATACTGAAGAATTTGGTTGAAATTCAATTGTGTAAGTCAATAGTACATGAAATTATGGTTTGCAAGTTTTCGTTACTGATCCAAGACTTTGGTTTTGGTAAGCATAGTAATTCACTAAATCAATTTTAAAAAGTAATTCATTGGTCTTGACAAAACAATGTTTCAACAAATGTGTACGTTCACACATCAAAAAACTTTGCATAAAGGAATGAATCCCCCTCCCTCACCACAAGGGTATGATATTTTTTGTTACATTTTTGTCTGTGAACTATTTTAGTTCTTATATTGATTGTCATTTATACATCTAGAATATGAAAAATTACGTTAGGCATAAGTATGAAAATATTTATTCATTTTTATCTCTCAAATAAAGTATAGCTTAGATGTTGCATTTTATATAAGAAAACTAAAATTTAATTAAATTTTTGCATTCCTATGCAGACCTACCTCTGATGAAGACCTTCCTTCATACGCTTTAGCACGTTCACAGCAGCTTCTACTTTTCAAAACAAAATGCTATGCCGTAAAAAAAGGAATAATGACAGCAGAATAGCTATTAAATGTTTTTATTGACAAACAGGAAAAAAAAATACGCACATACAAAAAATTGCGCATTGTTTCAAAGTAATGAGGACAAAACATCTCCATTCAAATTTTAATATTATTTTATAGTTTGATGAGAGGGAGAGCCACAATTAATTGTTACGAAACATTCCATGGCAGAAACTGTTGGACAAAGCAAATAACTTGGTTATTCCTACTTTGAGTTAAAACTGAAAGAAAACTGTAAGCAATTAAGAAAAATAAAAATGCAAATGACACTTGGAATATTGATAAAATTAAAAAGAAAAATACTGAGATTTTAATTCAAAAATTTAGAAATTATATAAAAACATTGAAGTATAACAAATCAAGATAATTGCAGAAATAAGCAATGTATTAGAACAACAAGCTGTAAGATCTTTCCAAGTATAATAAATAGTCAAAAAAGTTTAAATAAAACATTTCTGTTCTCTGGTTATTGCTTTTAAGCACAATTAAGTAAACTTTTGAGTTTAGAAAATGAGATTAATCAGCATATTGATAGATTGGTGTTATACACAAAGCATGCATTTTGCTATTTATGATAATTGAATCATAAGGAATACTTACCTTACTTGCTTGAGTAGGATACAAAATTTAAACAGAAGAGACTTCACAGAGAAGGAACATAAAAGAGAAACTACATCAATTTAATTAGTCCCTCTTAAATGTTCTTCTCTGTATTTTTCGCCAGTCTTTCGTTCTTTTAATTACTAAAACAAATAAATATTTTCATATGAATTTTTTTTTTAATTATAATTTTAAGACTAGCACAGTACCGAATACTTGGTATACTAGATACTCATTAGTATGGCACTGGTTAAAACATGGCTGACACTCGGTACATGGCCAACTACTCGCCTAAAGTGCTTCTCGATATTTCACTAGTGAAAACTATAGGTACATCAAATACAGTCGACCCTTGAAAATTTGAACGGGCTGAAAATGAATAACTGCTGATACGAACTACATTTCCGATACCTGCCTCATGGTTTGTAAGGCATTTTTCTTCGAATGAGACGAACTATGATTAAGATCAACAGGTTATAAAGGTCCCTTAGAGTTTGTATTAATGCTAAAATATTGGCGAACGGAAAATTCTCTGAAATTTAAACTTTGGAAAAAAATACATATGGGCGATTCTCTGTAAACTCTTAATTGGCTGTCCGGACCAAGTATTTTTAAAATAATAAAGTGTAATAAAGTAATTATCGCTCTTAATACAAGTAAAGCATTAATAATTTGTGGCCTAACTGTATTTGGAGCGATAACAATTTTTTTTTTTAGAAATTATCTAAGCACCAAAAACACAGTCCCTTGGCTGTCCCAAACCTATTGTCTAACACGTAAAGGCAATATTTCAAAAACCTATTAACACTACCGTATATACTCGCGTATAAGTCGAGAAGTTGATTCCAAAAAAGTGAAGTTGAAAGTTAGGGGGTCAACTTATACGCGGGGCAGAATTTCCGAAAATTTTTCTTGAACAACTTTTAGAAAAAACACTCAAAAACAAGAAGATTTTTCCGATCAAGTCCAACTATTTTAAACAAACGCTAAAGAAGTAAATACTCATACATTCTACTGTATTTTTGCATGGTTTGATTGTGAAATAAAGAATAAATAATTACAATAAACGACCGACGGCGCTTAATATGTATAGTCTTAAGCAAAAGAGAACCAGAGGGGACATGATTCAGTTACTTAAATTTATTAAAATGAATGATGTTACAGGGTTAGATTTTTGCATGGAAAGCAGGACAAGGGGTCATTGTTTTAAGCTGTTTAAATCTCAGGCTAATCTGGAAATTCGAAAAAATTACTATTTTAGCAGGGTAGTGGGAACTTGGAACAGTTTACCGGAAGAGGCGGTAAGGAGCAATGGAGTAGATAGCTTCAAGAGGGCCATTGATCTTCATTGGGGTCTTTAATTTGACTAGGACCAGCCTAGAGCCTGCTGCTGGTCATCGCATTTGTATTTGAATTGCTGTATTCGCGAATTTTCTGATCGATGGTGTTTACCCTCTTGAAACAGAAAAGCAATACGGTTACTTCGCAAAATTTTGTTGATAATGATGCAAAATAAAAGCAACAAATAGCAAAACTTGTAGCATCGAACCCTTTCGAAAACCTCAATCGTAAAATCGAACCCTTTACAAAAATCGCGATCGCAAAAATAAACCCTTTCTGTGAAAAAGAATAACAATCGTGATATGTTCAACACAAGAATGCTCACTGCATTTCATTTTCCTTCTTTTTAAAACATTTATATCCAAAAATCGCGGTAAAACGTTCCCGGATCGGTCCCGTTTTACAAAAATCGAGATCGCAAAAATGAAACCTTTTTGTGAAAAAGAATAACAATCGCGCTGTTTTTAACGCAAGAATGTTCAGTGCATTTCAATTTCCTTCTTTTCAAAACATTTATATTTAAAAATCGAGGCAAAACGTTCTCGATCGTTTCAGAAAGTGTGGTCTCGACTTATACGAGGGTTTTCAATTTTTCCCGATTTTCCTTCAAAAAGTAGGGGTTGTCGACTTATACGCGAGATCGACCTTTTCGCGAGTATATACAATACATAAATTTGGTGATTAATATCTAAAAATAGAATAATGCAACTATAGCTTTTTTATGAAATAAGGTCTAATTACGTATTTCTAAAACTTAAAATTGTCAATACAAAAAATCTGTTACTCTTGCAAATGTTTTTTTAGCATGAAGTTCAAATTAATGAGCTGAAATGAACGCTAAATTTTCCTGGATGAAAACTTACAGGTATGATGTACACATATCGAACTGAGAATGGAAGGGGCACTTTTCTAATTAGATTACCATTAAAGATTTGCCTCTTTCATTCTCGGAGTGTGATATGTACATATAATGAAAACCGACTTTCAAACAGCAAAAAATTGTAATGATTCCTCTACCCATTGAAGCATCCCCGACAGTTTGAAAAACTTTTATGTGCTTTCCCGATAATCCAGCATTTAAAATCTCTGCCACTTTTTGATTTAACTTATGCATAAATTTCAGGATTTAAAAAGAATATTATTCAAATTTTAATGCAACAATCAAAGAATGCCTAAAAACCATGGTCAAAATAATGCATATTATAGAAGGGTAAGGAAGAAACATGGAATAAAAACTAATAAGTATAACACCAAAACTTTTAACTAATTTGAATACATAACTGCCGGAAGAAACGAATGACAGCACACATCTCACTAGTGTAAATGATAAGATACATATAACGAGTTGCACAAATTTCAGCATTTGGTCACTTGGTTTATCACCATCCCACTACATTTTAAATTGTTACATAAATCCCAAGAGCAAACACAATTCAAAGAGATACAAGATTCTAAATCTCTGATATTTAAATACATAAAGAAAAGAAACGAAAATTCGGAAAATGCTGTTTGTCGAAATGGAGTTAGTTTAACTCAGATTTGGTATCCTATTTTATACAGACCAATAAGAATTTAAATTAACTTTTAGCAAAGTAACACAACAGAAACAAAGTGCTGTATGAAACCTAATTGTAAGAAAGGTTATTTGCACTTGAAAAATAGCAGCGTTAGAATGATTGACGAAATCGCGACCGAACGTACACAAGAAGAAAGTTTAGAAAGTTAGGGTTAAGCTAAACGTTTTGACTCCCCATTTGTAAAAAATAATTATTGAGTTAAAAATATGTGCATAAAATCTAAGAAACACACAAAAAGAAAGCAAGAAAGACCGAAATAGATTCTGAAACTTTAAAAAAGTTAACGGTGGAAGAAATGATAACGCAGATGCCTACGAAATTCGTAAACAAAGCCGTGTTTTTAGAAGAAGTTAAAGTTTGCAGGATCATCACACATCTTTTTTAAAAAAATGAAAGGAAAAGTAAAAGCTCACTTTAATAAATCAGCAAAATTTCAAATAAAAAGAATTTTCGGGCAATTTCTGAGAATAAACAAACTAAGTAACGTCCAAATATCAAATATCTTGAAGATATCCACAAAGCACACATACATGGATATTGTAATCAAGCAATGTTCGGATAGCCAAGAGTTATCTATAAGCTATCCCAATAGCTATATCTAAAACACGTAACTGTCTGGATATCTAGAACACGTGCTAATATCTATATCCATGACTTGGATATACTTGGATAGCACTAAGATATCCGAATATCCATATCTAAAAGACGTTTTTTTCTGGATATCTTGTAGATATGGAAAATGTCCATATCCATGACATGGACATTTCTGGATATAGCTGAGATATCCAAGAAATCTAAAAGACGTCTGGACGTGTATTAGACATATTTGGATATCTAGAAGATATTCGTGGTTGTCTGGGTAGTGCGAGCATCAAGAACGGCACATTAGGCGTTTTTTTTATTTAAAAAAATTTTTTCCACCTGCTGCTATTTTATTATGAAAAGAGTCTTTTGAAATGAAAATAAGAGGAGGTCAAATGAAAATAAGAGGGGGAGGTTTGACATTCATTTTGCTATTTATTATACCCCCAATGCCCTCTTTTATTTAACATTTATAGCGCAATGAAACATCATTATTTTGCATTTATTTATTTTATCTATTAATTTTTCTTACATTAAAATCTAAGGGCAATAAAAATATACAACTTTCATTACTTGGAACATAGTTTTTTCTCTATGATCTGTCATAAGAGCTGCATTGGTAGGTTTAAAATGTATATTACATTTCATTTTTATTTTAGAAACATCAGCAAAAAAATAGCTGTAAGTTTACCAATTGAAATAAGTTTAGAGACATTAGGATTGTAAATTAGTTTTTCTTCCAACTTACAAAACTTGATTTTATTTTTCTATAATTTTTAATTTGTCATTCTGAAAATTATGTTACAAATATTTTTGAAATCCATTTTTTTTTTTTTTTTTTGAAAAATCAGGCTACATCGTTAATCATTACCAATTACCTATTTATGAATACATATCTAGTATAGGTGCAGACTAGCGGTCGCCACTCGCCCTTTGGCTACCAAAAATTTTCAATGGCGACCTGAAATATCGGTACTGATTGCCACCGGTTGACCAAAGAAAAAAAAAACTTCCCGATCCAAAATTATGGTTTTCATTGTGTGCTTCAAACCAGTTTTCCCGGCTGTAGTAGTCACTCTAGGGCGTGATGTCATTAATTGGCCTGGGAGAAAAGTTGAAAGGTTGCCCCTCTCCTCGCCAATTTGCTGACCGCCTTTGCTTGATGCGCGGAACTAGCTGCATGTGGCTCATTCGCAGGGGGCGTGGAAAAACTAGTGCGTCTCTGCAGACTTCGCAATCCCCGAACCCAACCAAGATCAGCTGGTTTACTTGTAGTATCTGGCGAGGGGAAAAGTTATTTATTATCTAATCTATTTTTGGAAGACTTTCTGTTTTTTTAACAAGTGAGAATGACTAGTCCAGGTAGCGCTAAGAGATTGAAATTGGATTCATCTTCCAAGACCTTACAGTCAGTTTTTTAAACCGAAAACAACCAGTAGTAAGTTTTTTTTTTTTCCTTTTATAATGAAACAATCTTTTTGGAACATTTATTTTAAACGTGGGATGCATGAAACATGACACCAAAATAAATAATTTTCATGCTGAATAATAAGCTATCAATTCCAAATTACTTATATGACCGATTTACACATGTTCATGTGAAAGGTCATTACTCAATATTTTAATTTTTTGACACTTTTTACGACAGGAATATATACTGGTACAAAAACATTGGTGGTTCGCATTAAATTAGATGCTAAAAAACTAAGCACATTTTTTTTATTGTTAAAAAATAAATGGTCCCATGGACCAGTGATTATTTTTAATGGTGGTGCAAGGTGCAAGCCGAGTTTTACTGGTCTGGAACCAGTGGATTAGCAGCGATTTTGAGCTTAGTATACACGTATGTTTGGCTACTAAAAATTTGAAGTGGCTACCAAAGTTTTTAGGGTTAGTAGCCACTGGCTACCAAAGAAAAATACCAGTCTACACCATTAATATCTAGTGTGTGTGTGTCTGTAAGTCCCAATAAATTAAACCAACCCATAGTTTTGTGAAGTATTTATTAGTGAAGTATAAATTGTAAAGTTTTGTTGTAATACTAGTCATTTAATTTGAAAATCTTCACTAAATTTAATTCTTCACATGAGAAACCAATATGAAATTTTGGGACTCTCTTTGTTTTAACCATCCTGTGGCTTAATATTTATCCTTAAAAACATTCCCCAAAAAAAGCAAAGTAGTGAGCTTTGGTTATTCACCTATGCATATAGATTGTGATTAAGCTCATTTATTTTACCTTTACAACAATTTATATCAGTAAGTGAAAATTATGCTATCTAGAAAAATTTTTGGTTAAATTCAAACAATGTTACCTGAATTTAACAAAAAATGGTTTCATAACTAATAATCTCTATATATTAAAAAAAAGTAAGCTCAAAGATATTGTGAAAGGAAGTTTGTGGCTGGCCTGCGTCCAGGCGGCCCCGTAGCACCTACAGACTTGAAACTTGGTATAAAATTAGTTCGAGCCCCGTAAATTTACACCTCATTATACTATTTTTCTCAATTTTGAATTAGTTTTTTTAATTAATTTTTAAGCATAAATTTCACATACTTCACCAAATTAGGGGGCAAAAAAATTTCCCCACCACCTAATGTTATATGTCGTTGGAAAGAGACTTTTTTTCTGAAAAAGAAGATGTTTGTTAAATTTCTGTCCGTTAATTATAACAGGAGATAGAAGTGATTCTAATTTAGCCATTTTTCAAGGTTCACCTTGAGCAAAATTATATTACATTCAACCAAACTGCTCCAACATTTTTTCAACAAGGTCATGTTCGATAAATAAAAGGGGTGACTCTTCTATTGTTCATTATTTGTGATTACTTTTATCACATACTTTTTTTTTTTAAACATTTAAGAAAGATTGTCACTCTTAGGGTAATTTATTTTGTTTACGTAATTTCATATGAATTACATTGCGTGTTTGAGTTTTTTTTTTTTTTCTGCCAGGGAGAGAAACTGGATTTTCTGTTTAGACTAGATATTTTACTATATTTTTTAATTATGTGCATATTTGTTTCACTTTTTATATCAGGATGGGGGGGGGGGAGTCTTTTATTTATTTGATGAATTATTTTAAATTGAAAGGAAATGTTACTTGCTTTTAAAGGGTGTGTGGGCATTTGGGCATTCCAGTTAAAGAAAATGATTATTTCACATCAAGAAGGGGGGGGGGTATTATTTTGTTTTTCATCGGGGACGCCGTATTCGTGTCATATAGTCAATTTGACCCCAAACCACCAGAAGTTGGTTGGTGCTCGAGCCGCCGAAGGCGATGAGGTAGTCGCCACAGACAACGAACTTGGCTTGGTGAGCGAAACGAGCAGGGGACGGAGCCCCCTAGTAGTTAAAAAAACACATTGTTAATTATAAAATCATTTTATTTTTCTTTTCATTAACTTATGAAAATGTTTGAGATACATTAGGAACATCATGCTTGTAATAATATTTTTGTGCTTTAAATTAAAGTTATTAAAATTTCAATTTTGAAACTTGTTCTCTGTAAATTTTTGTATTTTGTAAAATATGACACTTGAAAATGTCCGTGAATGACTTCTCTGCAAAATCAATTTGCTTATTAAAACTTGTGTCTTAATAGAAATAAAAGACTTAAAATGTACTACAAACTATTACCGAGTTATATTAATAATAGAAATATTGCTGCATTTATGTCTGCAAAATTCGGGGAAAAGTGACTAGAATAGCATAGGGAATTCTGTAAAAAACCTGGAAAATATATTTGCTCAGTTGGTGGGCTCCCTGAAGATGCTGTCTGTCAGTCTGAAGTTCCAGCTTCAATCAATATATCTGTTCCACATTTTTATCATTGCTTATTTATTCTACTCTTTCTTATATATCTCCTTTAATTTCTGGTTGTAAAAAAATTTCTCTTCCTTATGCTTTTTCATAAGTTAATGTTGTTATATTTACTTATTTTTCTAAGAATGTTTTATAGCATAAAGTAAAAACTTTTTGCTTTTATTTTATTTTTCTCCCCTATCCCCCTCTCTTCTTTTGCCATTTTTATTGCCTGTAAGTTTTTCTCTTGTTAATTAAATTGAAGAGTTTTAGTATTATTGCTCTTTGCTGTGTTCTATGTGAAATTAACCAAACACAAAAGTGTAAACCTTTCTAGCTCTCTTTTCAATGTCAACATTCTTTCTGTTTTTTTTTTTTTTTACTCTATGTATTTTAACTAATGGAAAACATATTTTAAAATACTATTCAAGAAGTTACATCATATAAAACTGATTTTAAAGGTATAAACAGAGCAAAAACCGTTAAATATTTTATTTAAAAAAAAGCCACATAGGCGGCTGCTTGACTTTTGTCATAAAAAGATGAATTGTATAAAAAGAAAAACCATTGAATGGGTGCAGGCGTTGCTTAGTCTTTCAGGGAGAGAGTTTTATGGATCCATCCAACTAAACCCTATTTTTTTAACTAACGCATAATTCTAACCCTAAATGGTGTTTTATATAAATATATGTAAAGACTTATAACCTCTCTTCCTCTCCTCCTAGAAGGTAATTTATAACTGCATGAATCGACTCATATTTATGATATATTTTTAATTCTATTTATTTTGCAGGCAAGGATAAGGAAAGGAGAAGACTTGAGTAAGGAGTCTACTTTTGCTGGTAATTTATTTTAATTCATATAACAGACAAACTTGAAGAAGTTTTAACATAAATGTTGCAAATGCTATTTATATGCTCGGTATTTATACTTGAGAGCATAATTTTTAAACATTCTTATTTATTTTTTAACAATGAGGGTGGGTCAAAAATTACCTATACTTTTCGTCCTACAACTTTATTAAACTAAGATAGGTGCACATTAGACACATTATTTTTCGATATAATCTCACCTTTAGCAATGCACTTGGTCTAGCGAGTCACAAGCTTCCATGTGCCTTCCTGGTAGAAGATTTTTGTTTGGTCATGAAGCCACCCCAAACGTCCATGTCTGAGGTAAATCGATGACGTCTCAAAACTTCCTTCAGCTGTTTAAGGAGATGAAAGTGAGGGAGTAAGATCTGGGCTGTCGGTAGGGTGTTCCAAGATCTCAAATCTTAACCTTTTAGATCAAGGTTTTTTTTTTAGAAATTTACGACAGTTGAACCACAGATTTCTTTTCCATTGAAAAGAGAAGGTATAAACTGTCATACCAGACGTATTAAAACCTTGGAAAAATCCCCGGCTCCAAAGGGTTCGAGGGAAAATCTCAACCCGGTCCTCTAAAAAAAAATAGTTACGGTACAGCATGTGTACCGCCCGGCTCCTAAGCGTTAACCGATATCCTAACGATAGTTTCAATTGTTTATGGTTTGTTGTCAGTTGTCGAAGTTAACAATCGCCCAGCTGCCCCTTTTTGTGTTAGGCTTGATCGGCCACTTTTAAACATTTCTATCAATAAAAAAAAAAAGTTTTTATGAGATAAAATACTTTTCCCATATTGTGACATAAGTCTCCGGTGAATTCCATCACCTTTTGCACTCTCTGGCCAAAAAAAGCTGATCACTCCTTGTTACTCCTCTTTGATTTAATCTGATAGCAGAGCTTTGCTGTTGTACCTATATAACAACTGATGTGATCGTGATTAAATTCCAAACACCTGACTACAGACGCGCCAACTCAACGCTAGAGCATGCGCTTTTAGTTTAATAAAGTTGTGGAATGAAAAGTAGGTAATTTTTTACATTATAGAAAATTCTGTTCAACACTAAGTTTAGAATTCTTGTGGTATCGGTTACATTTTCAGCTTTAAAATGAACTAGAATTCTTAATAAAAAAGGGGAGCACTTTTATAAACCCTTTTCACAAAAAACAAATCAATGCATCATGTTTTTTTTTAACTGTGTGTGATAAACACCTCAGAGCAACAGTCCGACATCTGATCCCTGAAATAGCAGTTAACTATCCTAATGTTGCCTTGAGGTGACAATATAATGAATTATAGTTATTATTAACACAGGTAGACTGACAGTTCAAAAATTCAGATTATTTTAAATTTATTTAAAATTAAATTAATGGCATGTTTTTCACTAAGCATCTTTAATGTATAAAATGGAAGGTGAGATTGCCTCCAAAGTTTCTTATTTCTTTTCTTTCGAAAATAGTCTGGGCAAGAGCTTGCAAGAGCACTTGCTGAGATGCCATCAATGCTGATTCCAATTGAGCGCGTAATACTGTTGGCCCCTCTTAAATGAATACTGTCACCTAAGCATACTTTTAAGTATACTGCTTATTACACATTAACAAACACTTACAATGAAAATATCAAGGTATTTATTCAACATGATTAATTGACCCAATTCAACAAACATTGTGCCTTCAAGTTCTACAGAAAAAGAAACAGAAGATGTAGTTCAGCATGTGCCACCTAAAATTGTAGGTGGTGGTAATTTTAGCAAAATATCATCAGAGTGTTTACCATCGATGTATCATCTGTTTTGGAAACATAAAAGTTTCATTCATAGTGAATTTTTGTCTTTTTGGTAGTGAATACTACGAGAACAAAGTCATTCACAGCTAAATTTTCTCTTGCAAGATTGACTTCAGCACAGATTTCTTGATAGTTGCGGTCTTCGAAACTAATGTCGGACTCAGTGTCACTTACTACAACTTTTAACCATTCCTTCTTCAACAGTTTAACAAGCTTAACTTTCTTTTCTTTGCAACTCTTTCAGATTTTAAATATATATTGAATATGGAAACTTTTAATTATTCAATATTTCTTAATTAGACTATTCAATGTGTAAAAAAATCAACAATTTTTGAAATTGAAATAACTAAATACCATTATGGGGCACAGATGAACTGTTCACATCTGCCCCTACATAATGTGTTCACATGTGCCCCTTATCTCAACTTAGGCCTAATTTGATTTTTTTTTAAACTATATTCTTTTCAATTAAAAAAAAAATAGTGCATGAAAACTTCCCTTAATGCCATTTTCAGACGAATAAAGTTCAAATTAAAAAAAAAAAAGTTTTAGATATGTTTTTACTCCAAGAACTGGAACATAAAAGTATATTGGCTCCTTCCAAAACATAAGATCTTGTGATAACTAAAAAAGAAAATGGTTTAGATCTTTGAAATTTCAGACAGGATATAGTACTGTGATACCATCTTCATAATTTTTTTTTTTTTTTCAGATTTTTCTCTTCATGTTAACTGGGTAAAATATCGTTTGCTCACATGTGCCCCCCCCCCCCCTCTCTCCTATTTATTGCCATCTCACAAAGTCTGTTGAAAAAGAGCACATCTGAATTGGCGGTGTTAGTTTGTGCTATAAATCTAAGAATATGAGATTTCCATTGCTTCAGAATGTGAAATGCTGAGGTGATTGGGTCGATGAGTTTGACTTCAGCAGTAACATCTTCATTTAATGCTCTGCAACCGTTTCTTAATTGCTCATAGATTCTTCCGCTTTACAATCATTGTTTCCTCTCTTTAATTTGCTATCTTTGAGGTAAAATGTGTTCTTGATAGCTATCTGAAAATATCAATGAAATTCCAACTAACTGAAAATACTTTGGTCCTATGTATTTCGGATAGTTGAAACTCCAAGGTACTTAAAAAACAGATTAACTTCAAGAACTTTCTTACCTGAATTGATTCAGAGTGTATTTTATTTTTTGTGGTTACTGATTTTAAGAAATAAACTTTTGTCATTTAATATAATCAATCTGTTGTCAAATCAATTGTGTCCAAATATGATTACAGTATGCTGCGTGCACTGTAGTCCTTTCCATCTAAACACAACTTAAATTTAAAAACTATCAAGTTCCTTTGCCGCGCTATCTATAACGCTTATGCGCTTAATCTTTTTAAATTACTTTATCCCAAAATTAAGGTGTAATGCTTGTCTTTATGTTATGAACATATGTAAATAAAATGAAAGCGTAAAAAGTTTAAATTATAGTAAACAAAAATAATACAATTTGATATAAGAGATCAGTAATATAATTTCTTGTTCGAAAAAAGAGGAGTTAATTTTGATTCTAAAAAGAAAAAGATGCAGGGATTTTGTTTGCAAAACGTATCAATGAAGAGTAGATATAGATACACTAGGTGGCCAAAAGTATCCGGACACTTTCAAAAATTCACATTTTTACATATAGCTCGAGAAATAAGTGATCAATTGTTCCTTAACTTTAGTCACATAAAATATAGGCTTCAGCGAACATTTCCCAGTTGAAATTAAATTACCTTTGCATTTGGGGGGTGACAAGAAAGGGGGTTGAAAGAAAAACCGCATTTTGACCATAACTCTTCAAAAATAGCTCGAAATAAGCTATAAATTTCAGTAATTAATTAGCATACTATGTATAATTACTGTACAAATTTTTATGAACGTACCACTCTTACTTCCGAAGATATGAAACATTTTTTAAAAAACGGCAATTTTATTTGAAGGGTTTTCGTTCAGAACACGCAGAGTTTTTGATCAAACCTTATCAAAACTTCAGGAAAGATGACAAAATACAACAGAAAGAACATACTAAAACAGTAAATAAAAATATTAAAAATACGATGAGATATGAACGTTAAAAGGAAATAATTTTTTACGGCGCATGCGCGAACGACAGAAATTTATAACTACATAAATATCATAGCTTGGTTTATACTGCATCTTATAAAAAAAAGTTCCAGTTGAATATCATAAAAATTGAAAAAGATATCAGCGATCTAGTGAGCTGTAATTCATTCATTCGCAGACAATACATAAATGGCGAGGGGTTGTCCACAAATAGTGTGGTGACAATCGAGCATTTTATTCAATGTTGAATTGTATACAGTTTGAAAATTTATATTCTGCATAGAAGTCACATTTCGCCTTTTCGGCCAAAAGACCTTTTACGTTGGTGGCCAAAAGTTATCCCGACACCCCTGAAACGTTGGTTTTGAACAATGACGAGATAACCTTTAATTTAAAAATAGCTCTTTGTGGACAGACCCTCACTGTTTATGTATTGTCTGCGAATGAATGAAATTCAGCTCACTAGATCGCTGATATCTTTTTTCAATTTTCATGATATTCAACTGGAACTTTTTTTATAAGGTGCAATATAAATCAGGGTAAAATATTTTTGTAGTTATAAATTTCTGTCGTTCGCGCATGCGCCGTGAAAAATTACTTTCTTTTAACGTTCATATCTCATCGTATTTTTAATATTTTTATTTACCGTTTTAGTATGTTCTTTCTGTTGTATTTTGTCATCTTTCCTGAAGTTTTGATAAGGTTTGATCAAAAACTCTGCGTGTTCTGAGCGAAAACCCTTCAAATAAAATTGCCGTTTTTTAAAAAATGTTTCATATCTTCGGAAGTAAGAGTGGTACGTTCATAAAAATTTGTACAGTAATTATACTTAGTATGCTAATTAATTACTGAAATTTATAGCTTATTTTGAGCTATTTTCGAAGAGTTATGGTCAAAATGCGGTTTTTCTTTCAACCCCCTTTCTTGCCATCCCCCAAATGCAAGGGTAATTTAATTTCAACTGGGAAATGTTCACTGAAGCCTATATTTTGTATGGCTAAAGTTAAGGAACAACTGATCACTTATTTCTCGAGCTATATGTAAAAATGTGAATTTTTGAAAGTGTCCGGATACTTTTGGCCACCTAGTGTATATAGTATGTATATATATATATATATATATATATATATATATATATATATATATATATATATATATATATATATATATATATATATATATATTAAGATGCATAAAATGTATTTTAAGTTATTTCACTCTTTTGTTATTTGTTCTGTGTTGTGATTAATTTGTTAGTGATCTAGGAGTTAGTGAAAAGAAAATCTGATGTGTACATTAAATTTAAACATAACTAGCCAAACATAACTTTTATTGATTTCCTCATCCTACATTCTTTCTATGATTTTACTTTATCTATATTGTTGCATTTTATGTATATTATTATTATTATTGCTATTTAATGTTTAGGAAAAGTGCTTACCTTATTTTCGTTTCCTAGAACCACTATCACTCTTCCAAAATGAGACAGAAACGATGATTTCAGAAACGGTTTCAGACGGTCCCAAGAACACAGCTTCCAACTTCAGTTTCAAGCTTCCTGCAAATGATTCTGCTATTAAAACGTCAGCTGCTTCATTCAGTTTCAAATTGCCTTCTCAAGCCGGCTCTAAACCAGCAAGATCAACATCTTCATCACTGCTAGTCACAGAGACAGAAAATTATACCCCTCTGGAACAATTAACTGAGTCAGAAAAAGAGCAATTCTTAGCCTCAACTTTTGCTTTGGGAAAAATTCCTACGAAACCACCTCCACGTGCTTTGTGTTTCTAAGGTTGTTTTCATGAGCAATAGAGAATATTGCTTGTAATGTTTAAAATTGTAAATAAAGAGAACAGTTATTTAATAACTCTTAAATTGTTCTTGGTTTTTTTTTTCATGTGTTTTGGGTATGGAAATCACATTTGCCAAATACTTTATATTTTTAAACGTGTTAGAGTGTGAAATAAATAAGAATCAGAATTAGCGAGTTAATATGCGAGTTTTGTCTTTGTGCTTGTCAAGAATATCGAAAACATGTATTATCAAATATCATGGTGGGCAGACTTGAAATACCTGGAATTACATGAGATTTTGAAAATTCTGTAAAAATCGGAGAATTTGGGTAAGAACCAAGGACAATTAAATCATGACTGCCTTCAATTATTGGTGGGAAAACTCTTCCGGCATTTATTACCTGTTCTTGTTGAATCCGGGTTTAATGAATCAGTAAATTCTAACATCTTTCAATCAAAGACTTGCTGGCGTTAAAGGCGGGGGAGAAAGAGAAGGAAGCTAACGATATACACCTCAATTCGGCAGTTTGCTTGCAAGAAAATGCTGCTCTCACAAAGAGCGAGTTCGCAGTTTTTCAATACTGGAGTGTTACTATTAAATCTTTGCTGATCTCAGGATATAGTTTGGGGGGGGGGTGGCTTTCTAGAAAATATTTGAAAAACGTAGAGAATTGTTCGAAAGCGCAGTATGCAATTGCTGGCGAAGTTTGGAGAGTTCAGGGAGGATGGTTTCGGATTTTTTTTCCCTGGAATGGTTTGAAAGAAGCTGAAGTCTTTAAAAGTTTGGGTTATCTTTTGTGACAAAAATCGAGGGGCGAAGGAGCTTTTGAAAAAATTACGAAGCTGCAGTTTTAAAATGATAAATTTAAGCAGTCTTTGGTAAACTTTGGAGAAGGAGTTCTATTGTTTTAATCCGAAATGTTTTCAAATATGGAGCATTAAAAACTGAATTTTACGCCATCTTTCGCTAACCGAAAAAGAGAGAGGATTCGGTGCTCTCTCCAGAGAAATATTTGAAACTAGAATTAAAGAGGGAAAGGGTGCTTATGAAGTATTACAAATGCAAATTTAGACCATCTTAGGTGAACCTAGGCGAATGGGTTTGGAGGGGTACTCTCAAAAAACTTTTGATGTTGGAATATTAAGAACTTTGTTTTGGGCTATCTTTGGGTGAATTAAAGAGAGGGGAGTTCTTTTGAGCAAATTTTCAAAACTGAAGTCTTGAATCCTTTAGGCTGTTTTAGGTAATGTCGAGGTAAAGAGAGGAGGTGCTCTTTGTAGAAAAAATCCGAAACTAGAGACGCAGACCATCGTTCCTGAAGATAGGGTTCGGGGGTTACACTGAAAATTTTTGAAGCAGGATTTGATAGAACTCTCTTCTCAGCTTTCTGTCACTGATTTAAGGCAGAGGGTATTCGCAGGCCGTCTCAAAAAAATCTTTTGAAATTTCAGTCTCCAAACTTGAAAGTTATCTCTGGCAGTAGATAGGAGTGGATCCGCAAATGTTGTCTAAAATTACATTTAAAAAATTTAATTTCGATAAATTCCCT
Source organism: Uloborus plumipes (assembly GCA_038373865.1). Taxonomy (NCBI): domain Eukaryota; kingdom Metazoa; phylum Arthropoda; class Arachnida; order Araneae; family Uloboridae; genus Uloborus; species Uloborus plumipes. Next base: position 41,272 of record JAXGGA010005647.1, read on the forward strand.
GAATCTTTCATCCTTCCCCTAACATCACAACAGATAGCTTAAAATTTGATTTTTAGAAAATTCCGTGGGATAGCCCCTCTCTTCCTCCGAAAGAGGCCAACATTGATTGACGTCAGTTTCTAAAAAAAATCATAAGGAAATCATCTTTTTCCTCTGTCGTTATCAAAAAAACCTAAGCAGCGTTTTTAGCGCTTCAATATCAAAAGATTCCCGGAGAGTTATTTGATCCCCCAACTTCAGCAAAGTGAGCTTAAATTTGACATCAGCTTCGAAAAATAATTCAGTCAAAAACCTCCTACACCCTTTCCTTTAATTTTACGAAAAATTTCGATTTCGCGTTAGTTTTGAAAATTCTAATGGTAGAAGCCTTTGATCGCTTCTTCTTCCCAAATCTCTTCTACTTTTTAAAACTGCGTTTTTAATTCAATCTAATTATTTTATTCATTGGATGTCACTAGTTGAATGTATGAAACCTTGCAACTATATTTCCATTTGAGTTATACTAGCATCACTTTCTTTACTTGCACATAACTTTTACCTGTTTTAGAAAGCGTTAGTCTGATGCAATGAGTACCATGGACGAAATTATTATTAGTACTATTCATTCATTTATTTATAGTTATTGCTGCTGTGCTTTCAGCCACCTGTGTGCTCAATGACTTGTGGCGCGACACAACAAGAGCAATATTTTTCTCGCTGATAATTTTCATCTGTACTACACAGAGAGACAAAAAAAGAAAAAAAAATCGCATAGTTCCCGCCTTCTCTTCGGGCAACCTGATGTTAAAGCGCAATGAGGCAGTAATAAATACGTCAAGTAAACTATTTTATGACTGAGCAAATATTATCTAAAATGGTTGTACCTGTCGTCGTTGTAAATTATTAAGTATGGAAATGTTTTCAAGCCTTGAACTGCAGTTGTGAAAAAAAAGAAAAAGAATATCGTGTTTAGCAGAGAATCTTGTTACTTCTTAAGTCTCTCATACCTTATTTCGATCATTCTATTAAAGAACCTCATGGTATTTGTCTTTTTATATTTTTTATTTCATTAATTTTTTTTACCTAGTGAAAGTTTATAGATTTTTTAAGTTGAGCTTTGAGCGGCAATAATATTGTTGTCACATGAGGCTAATCTTGATAAAAACAAAAATTGATTGTCTGCAAACACTGTAGACATTATGGAACTCAGATGAAAATAAAATATAAAAAAAGTTTTTGAAAATCTAAAGACTATTTCTATTTGTATCGAAAAGGTTGAACTAAAATAAGTGTTTGACTTCTTGATTACAATACTCAAAAAAATCATAGTTAATGCTAAAGCAGCCAACAAAATTTAAATTAAAATTGAGAAAAGAAGAAATATATAGGCGTTATAGTGAAAGCTGTGCGTACTAAGCAGTATACCGCTTATATTTCTTCTTTCAATTTTAATTTAAATTTTATTGGCCGCTTTAGCATTAACCAAAATATAAAAATATTAACCCATTAATGCCTAGCGACCCGTTTTAGGGACGGGCCAAAAAAGGATATGAATTTCCCCAAAATGAACATTTCAACTAAATTATAGTGTTCAATTAGTACCTTGGTATTGTTTCAATTCGTTATTAACAGATTGCAGCACATAACCATTGTAAAGTGTGTTCTGTAGCAGTTTTAATATGATCTTTATCAAAAATTATATCGTTCACAATCTCAAGAAAAAAAGCTAAGTTTTCAAAGTTATTCCCAGTATTATAAAAATTGCTCATTTTATTTCTTCTTAAAAATGTCTTTTTAAATATTATATCGTAGGCAGAAAAAAATTTTAGTAAAAAAAGTATGTACTCTCTGGGGTTATCGTAACTTTTAAAGGACGATTTTTCTTTCCTTAATAAAATTTTTTTTTTAGATAATATTGTTTTAAATTATTTTTCCTGTCCATTAAACACTGTTTGTAACCAGTATACAAAATATCTTTGGAAAAAAATGTCAGGCATTAATGTTTTCAGATCAAATGAAAGTTTTGAAAATTATAATCAAGAAATCAAACACTTTTTTTTATTCCATACTTTTTAGAATTTATTTTTCATTTTGTTATATTTTTAGCACGAAGAAGAATACACATAAATAAAATTATTCACCAACAACTGAACCGAAAACTTATTTTCGGCTTTACGAAAACCGGAACTAAACCGATAGTATATATTTCTTAGCTGAGTAGCGGAACATAAATGCTCTTCAAAGTTCAATTGAAATTACCCAGTCATGATCTTCATTACCCTCCATCAGTGTCAGTGGTATTTTAAGTAAAATGTTTTTTTGCCAGAACAATCGTCGCCGAAAAACATCTGCATCTCTAGAATGGTTTCCAATTGGCTTTTGCCCAGTTTCTGGAAACATTTGATGCAGTTACTCAGCCCCAGTCGTTCCGACATTTTTCTTGAAAACTAAAAACTTCGAAGAGGGCACTACATTTTACGTAAGTCAAACTCAGTATACGAGCAACTGACACTATTAATAAACCAGAAAAAATTCACATTCGCAGAAAGTTCAATGCTGGCTTGTTGATTTACATCCACCTGGTTTTCACACGAAAAATGAGGTCAGATACTTTTTTAACAGCACTCGTGTTTTTTTTTCCCCCCTTTAAACTTTTTCAAGACTTTTTTTTTTCTTCTTCTTTTCGCTAAACAGTAATATTATAAGAAAACACCATCTAAATCTCTAAAGTATCTTCTTTTTGTCTGAGGACATTGAATTTCTACGTAATTTTCCCTACAGGGGAATGAAAATTTTGCGAACTATTGCATTTTTTTCCCGATTTTCCGAAAAAGCAACACCGAAAGCAAAATTAATTACATGACTTACGCAATTAGAAGATGTGTTTTTGTTCTCAAAGAGCAGAAAATTTCACTTTTAGTGCCGTTAAATAAGTTGTTATAAAATTACTTCCTTAACCAAATGATGCTAAGTGCATAAATTAATCGCCAGTTCTGATTCTCTCTTGCTACTGGTAATGATTTTGTGACATAAAACACCAGCAATAATCAGTCCGTTTGGCCATAAAAAAGCTATAAAAGATGCCCGAAGAGAAATCGTGACGGTCATAAAAATGACAACCCTTTGCTGACCTTCAATGCATCAGCTGTATCTGGTTCTATCACTTTGTCTGAAGAAATTCTTTTGCTTGAGCTATGAACGATTTTTTTAGATCTTATATCATATTTAGATTAGATTTTCAAAGCACTGTTTTATAAAATTCGTTACCTATAAGCAATGTGGTAATTTGGAAAGGGAAATTGGAGAATGAATAAATTATTTCTTCGATTTACCCATGGGTGCCCTTCGGCACCCATGGGCTATACCAAGTGCTGTAGGGACGGAGTCAAATGGCACCCTTCAGGGGGTGCCCGCTAGTGCTACACTGTTTCACCCTTATAGGTGCCATGTATAACATGTAGTTTTAACAGTTGCAGTTAAAACTGTACTGCAATTAATTTTGGTTACTTTTTTTTTATTTTGTTATTAGAAATGTGCATTTAAAAATGTTTCTTTTTTTTTCTGATTGTAATGAAGACTTGCATGTTGCACTTCCAAGAGGAAAAACAACGTTTAGTTCATTTTAGCAGAAAACCAATGCAGTATTCTGAAAATATTAGTTTTAAACTTTACAATGGTATAATATTGCAACATAACTGCAGTGGGAAATTTTGGCCCAACTGAATCACTTTTCATGGAATTGCCCCATTTGCAAGTAGAAGCTCAGATGAAGACAATCTAGGTAATAGGTGATGGCCTTTTAGTTTGTTTATAAAACAATACTGCTATCTACTGTCTTATTTTCTTCTCGGGGTATTTACGCATGCGTCAGGTCTTCTCTGATCTTACCAAAATAGGGGTGATAGGTAAGATAACAATAAGGGGAAGAATAATAATAAGCATTTTGAGCAGTATTAATTAACGCAAACGATGCTAATTTCAAATACATAGCTCAGTTGAATGTGTTAAAAGGATAGCAAATGCAAGTTTTAGATTGAAAACTGTGGAAAGTTCCCACTCACAACCCATCACCCCTTTTATAAGTGGAATAGTTCCCGAGTGCAAGGTGCGCCTTTCAAGGACAGGCAGTAGTTTTTTCGTTTTTTTCTTACTTTGTTGCGTAAAGATTTCATCCGGTTATATTTCATTCAATACTTCTCAAATAAGTTCGTGAAAGAAAAAAAATTAAAACTTTTCCCGAAAGAACTTGAATGTACGATGGAAAATGATGTACATTATGCAAGTTTTCTTAAAGAGCTATCAAAATTCTTGTTGCAGTTTCCTTATGAAGTAATCCACAAAATTATTCTCAAAGGATACCTGCAAATTCAATAAATTTTCATGGGGTAAAAAAAGCATGGGAAGCATAAATTTTTCGAAATTGAGTGACGTTTCAAACAAATGATTTTCCTTCGTTATTTAACTGCCCTTCACATTGACGATTACTTAAAATCTTCAAGTGATTTAACTCTTCATTGCATTAAAAACTAGTTTTTAAAATTTTATCCAAGAATGGATAAAATTTTCAAGAAAACTGGTAACGAGTTTTAACCATTAAATATTTTTTAACATTCATTTAATTCATCTTTTAAAAGGTATAAGATTAAAGAGCAGGGAAGTTTTTCAAAAAAAAAATTTGTAAAAGCGAATATACATTATGAAAACTTTCTATTCAAGTAAATCTTTTCGTTTTCTTTCTTTTTAAAAGCAATCACGATTGCTATTTGTTCTCACTCGACCGTAGTTGGCATTCGCTCCTTTTTCAGAGTTTAGGAAGTGCGATAAATATCGTGAGAATACGCCTGAAAAGTGACCTGATGCTAAATCGCGCAAACAGGACAATCAATAGTAAAATAAATCTAGTTAAGCTTTTTTATGATTTCGTAGCCGTTCGCTTAATTATGTGTCTTGAGGTCTCATGTTCGCACTGGGGGAATTTGCTTTTGGAAATGTAAAAGAGAAAAAGATGTGATTTTGAGTTGAAAATGAAATGGTGCCACTTATGAGAATTCTTTTTCAGAATTCTCAAAAGTGTTTTCTCATTCTCATATGTTTCTTCACTTTTATAGAAGCGAAGAAACAGATCTAAATGTGAGTAGGGTTCTATCGCAACTCGTGAGTGCGAAAAACATAATTTGATTTAAAGATGTCAAAATTCATCTTTTTAAATTTATTGTTTTAAAACTCAGTAACTTTTCATGCGTGCTACGGCAATTCAACATTTATAAAGATTGTATGACTTTTTTCTTTTGCTATTTTTTTTTCAACTTATGATTTGGTAAAAAAGCAATTGAATGCAACTTTAAATCAGTAATATTTGTCCCTGTCCCGTTTTTTAAAATTATACTCATACTCATACTCTCCTCCCCCCCCCCCTCTCGAGAAACTCAAAATACACTGCTTTTCGCTTTCCTGACGTCGAGCTTCGCATAAGATTCAATTTCCACACCCCGCCTATGTGAATTCTAGTGCATCAAGGAACCTCTGTGCTAAGTTTGATGAAAATCCGACGAAAACTGTGGATTTGTATTAGGGATGCACCGATTAATCGGCAATACCGATTAATCGGCCACCTTACCGATTATTAATAATTGGCATTTTTTTTAAATATTACTTTTTAAAGTATACCTTCACCAAGAATCTATGATAAACAGTTGTATTAACAGTAAATAAATGTAATTTTCTGGAATAACATGCAGAATGAAAGTGAGCAGAGTAAAAACAAAACAAATATTCCATACAATGCGTAAAACTGATTGGTATATTTAAAAAGAACCTCTGTTAAATTCCCGAACTTTTCAATTGGAATACGAAAATATAAATATTTCTTTTCATTTATGATCAATCAGATGTTTAAAAAAAAGAAACTACAATGGATAAATTTATAAACAAGAAACAAATAATTTTCTGCAAGCACAAGTATAACATGTAGTACGAAAGTGTAGTGTAGTAAGTAAAAAAAAAAAAATAATAATTCAAAGAATGAAATACAAAATAGCAATAATACGAGTAATAATAATAAAATAATAATAAGAAGTTCTGTTAGTTGATATAAATGATTTAATAATTTAATATTCCTATTTTGAATAAATACACACATTTTTTTGATCTTGCAGCATTTTTCATGTGTCATTACTTTTCTCCTTAGCTTAATGTTTTTAGATAAGCTCTAATTTTCAAAGAATAAAATACTTGAAATAAATAGCAACTCATAATTGAAAAATTGATTTGAATTAAGAATACCCCTAAATTAAAGTGCTCACCACAGCTTCCCCCCAATTTTTTAAAATAATTTTCATATCTAGGCTCTTAATGCTATTTTATTCACAAAAACATTATGATTGGTTCAAAGAAATTTGATAAACTTTTGAAATTATGTATTTTGAGAAAATTTTAAAAATGGAGAAAAACAACTCTTCTCTCATTAATAAAAAAGTAGCTATTTCTGAAATCGGAATTGCAAAAGAAAGGGGAAAAACAGTGAGGGTGAGCTTTGTAATATTAAAAAATAATAATCCTAATAACTAATCGGCTCTACCGATTAATCGGCCCATTATCATTAGCCGATTAATCGGTAATCGGTAATCGGCCAATTTGCTTATCGGTGCATCCCTAATTTGTATAAGGATCAAACATACAGATAAACATATATATATACATAAATACATACATTTATATACAGGGTGTCCACTCCAATCGTGGACCAATAGCTAATTTCTAAACCGTTAGAGATAAGCATATAGTTTATTTAGGAAAAAATCTCCAAATTACGAAAGGAATTTTGGGTCTATTCAATGTTTTTCAAAAAATCAAATTTTGAAAGAGTTACGAAATTTAAATTTTTATACAGCCCCCCCCCCAGTTCTATCAATCATATTTAGTAAAACATTCTTGACATTGTAACGTTTAAAACTAAAAAAAAAATCACTCTTCTACGACAAAAATTGACCGAGTTATGACGTTTTGAAAAATCAAGATTTTGAAGGATTTCGCATACGGTCCCTAAAGCGATCTCTCGATGACGTCATGAAACAATGCAAAATCTTGATTTTTCAAAACGTCATAACTCGGTCAATTTTTGTGGTAGAAGAGTGATTTTTTTTTAGTTTTAAACGTTACAGTGTCAAGAATGTTTTACTAAATATGATTGATAGGACTGGGGGGCTGTATAAAAATTTAAATTTCGTAACTCTTTCAAAATTTGATTTTTTGAAAAACATTGAATAGACCCAAAATTCCTTTCGTAATTTGGAGATTTTTTCCTAAATAAACTATATGCTTATCACTAACGGTTTAGAAATTAGCTATTGGTCCACGATTGGAGTGGACACCCTGTATACATATAGATAGTTAACTAGTCAACTCCCGACTATTATCCTCATTCCAATTATCCTCGGGGTCTTTCGTGGTTTTTTTTTTTTTTTTTTTTTTTTTTTTTACGGTGATGATTTACCAAATGCAGAAAAATGAGAGTTGTCCATTTTTAGCTTTCAAAGATTTTTTACATTCAATGTTATCATTTTTAGTTAGCTATTATGTATTAAATATATGAGTTGCATTATTGAAGTTTTTAACGCTATTGCATACACTAATATCGTTTTTTACCTGTTTTTCTGACTATCCGCGGTTACCATGCCACGCGGATAATCGGGAGTTTACTGTATTTTGTTTGATCCGCACCTTTATTAATCCGAAGGACCGGAATCCCCTAAAATATAAAAAAAATATATATTGATCTGGTGATATAGGGGATAGAAAATATTTTTTTTATATAGTCCGAATAAATTAGGTTCTATTGTATTTCAAACAAAAAAAAGAAAAATGGTTTTAAGTGCATCGAACTGTTGTCTGTGTTTCATCATCATAGAATGTCTTTCGGCGGAATTACAAAAGGATTAATTTTGAATATGTGTCTAATTAGGATACGGCTTGACACTTAAGTTTCGTGCTTGAAACAACGCAATACTTGAAATAGTTAACATTTGTAATCCTTTTTCGAGAGCAACATGATGAATCACATTTTGTTTTCTTTTCGCTTGTTTAAAGCACAAGTCGTCTTCACTTTCACAGCTTTCAAGTCTCATTCCTCTTTTTTTTCGTGCTTGTTTCAGCGGAAGTTTTCGTGTAGAGAAATGACTGATCATCTGTCGTTTTTCAATTATCTTGCCTTGTTCTATAAAAGTAGCAGACCCACTGACATGCCACTGCTATTCGCTGGCGAATCTGTTAAAAAGTTTCATTCATAAGGGTAATTTTGTAATGATGTATTCCTTTTCTTAGCAGATATTTTGTTGTTCGAGTAACTACATGCGTAAAATAACATAGTCTAAACTTGCATGTCAAGTTTAGAAAAAAGCATCTGCAGTCCTTATAAGGATAAGGACTACAATGTTTTTTCCTTCCCTCTAAAAGCGGCATCACGACCTGTTTGAGCCTTGTCTGTCCTATGTCAGTGGGATGTTACGTAGATGGAAGTTGAATTCTGGAAAAATTTTGAATTTCTAGTTTTTGATCCTTTAACACTGTTTGATTAATTTTGAATTCGTCACTGTTGGCGGGAAGAGGGGAAAGAGCTGAGTGGATAAACTTTTTTTTTCTTTAGGTGCTTTATTTCTAAGTTGTACTTTAGAGTACAGATGAGTTCTGATAAAAATAAATAAAATAAAAAATTACAGCTGCAAAAAAAAAAAAAAAAAAAAAAAAAAAAAAAAAAAATTTGAACCTTAGTTTTGACTTGAATAGCTGTAAGGGGTAGTGAAAATCTTCTTTTCATTTTCGTTAGTCTTGATTACTATGCATCAAAAATAATGTGGTGAATTATAAAACATGGAAACTTCGTCACAAGTAATTAAAATTGTAACTTCTTAATACTTAGTCATAAAAAAAGTGATTTAAGCTCCAGTTAAAAATAGCAATTTATCTTGTGATTTCCGAAAAATTCTGCATCGATCGGAGGAACTGCCGATCATTTTTGGAAAGGTGCTGAAAAACATCCCACAGGAATCATTTGTAAAAGATGAAACAAATGATTCCTGTGAGATGTTACAAGCTAAATGATCACAGAAATTACCTCTAAAAATCTGTGCATTCATTTGCTTATATAATGGTTGGAAAATATTCTGTAACTGATTGTGTAAAAAATCATAAAAATTTCTGAGCAAATTTTGTTTTTAAAGGTTTAACATGCTCAAAAATTTTAATAATGTTTAAAATACTTATTCAATGGACGCTTTTGTTAAATATATGATTCTGAACACAAAAAAATTTTTTGAAAACAATATTTTGAAAAGAGAAAAACCCTTAACGACTCCTGCAACATGGAAACAAAAAAAAAATCAATGATCATCAAGAAAAAGTCCTTTAAAGTTTGTCTTTTCCATTAGAACAAATAGCGTGCATAACTTAAAGTCGCTCATACCTTTTTAAATAATTGAGCTAGAGTGATGAGATTTTTTTCTCCCCACTGTTTTTCATAGCTTTTGATTTTGAAATAAGCATTCTTTTTTGGTAGTTTGGTCATTTTTGACTAGACATGGTATTTCGATAACCGGGATACGAGGGCAAATATTTTATGCATACGTGATTTAATATGCTCTTTTGATTGTTGCTTCTTGTTTAGATTTTTTTTTAATTATTGTAGCAAAGGCGGATCCAGAAATGTTCCAAGGGAGGGGCGATTGATTTTTTTTTTCTTACTTGTGCCCCCGTTTTTTTTTTCGCTGTGCATCCTTGTTAAAACATGTTGATTACACATGTTTTGGTCCTCCATTTCGAAAAATTTCCAGATCAGAGCCCCGAATCTCCGCACCCTTTCCCTTAATGTCATCAAAAACCAACTAAAATTACCTTTTTTGAACTTCAAAATCTAAAAATTGCTGGAGAATAGTGATAGTGCGGATACAAGGGAGGGGCGATCGCCCCCATCGCCCCTCCCTTGTATCCGCCCTTGTAAATTGCATAAGAGAGGAACGCAACTTCTACTACGTAGATAAATTCGTTTCAGGAAAGGTGGATTTTGAAACAATTTCTAATGAATTTTGATACAAACCGCCCACATTACACTACTTAACAATTTTAAAACTAAATCATTATTCAAAACCTCAAGTGATACATGATGATATTTCGAAACTATTAATCTTGACACACAGTTAACGATTATAAATTCAGGCCGAACGTCCTCTGACTGGTGCATTATTCCAAAAGGACTTCTTCCGGTTATAACTACGCATCAACTAATGTTCTCGTTTCGTTAGTCCGAATGAGTTAAGGTAAGGGATGATGAATGGCCGGTCAGAAGGTCTTAAATTCCGTTCGGAGAGCTTGGTGTTTCAGAATTTATCACTGTCGCCTACACGCTCTTAATGTTTTTTTAATGCATGTGAACGTCGGATTATTGTCGGTCGACTTGTTTAAGGCAGCTTAAATGTGTGTCTGAATGTGATTGTTAAGGTTGAGATTTAATTTTTATCGAAAGTGAAACAGATACAGTACACTGCAAAAACTGAACTGTTGTTTTTACAGAATAAAACTGGCCGCCGAGGTTCCAATTTAAAACTGCAAAATGAGCAGTAATTAACTGTAAAACTAGCAATTTAATAGTTTTTTACTGTAAAGTCAAAAATTTTGCAGTTTATTGCCGTAAAATTTGGCTGTATTATACTGTAAAAACAACAGTAAAATACTGGCAGCAGATTTTACGGTTTAAAACTATAAAATGCACGGTAATAAACTGTAAAATAAGCAACTTTGCAGTTTATTACTGTTAAATTAGCAATTTTACAGTTTAGTACTTTAAATTTTACAGCTTATTACCGCAAAATTTGCAATTTTTATACTTTCTCTACTAATAATAAAGCTGAAGGTGGTTCTGTCTGTCCTTCTTTCTTTCTGTCTGTCTGTCTGTTACGCGCGTAGCGCCAAAACCGTTCGGTCGATTTTCACGCCACTTGGCACAAAATTAGTTTGTAGCATGTAGTTTTGCACCTCGAAGCGATTTTTCGAACATTCCATTTCGTTCTTTTTCTATTCGAATTCTTAGCGGAAATTCGATAAAATAGGGAAGAAATATTTCATACACATTTTCAAGTCTTATGTCATTCGAAAGCTTGAAATTTTCTGCACAAAATGAAGTTTTTTCGAAGTTTCTACGATCATCAGGAGAGCTGTAATAATTGTTTTTAGAATCCCGAAATTCAAGGCTTACCTTCAGTAAAGCAAGCCAAACGATTCTAAAATGGTTCAGCTCGATAATAAAATTTGTTTGAAAAGAAAGATGAAAAGAATTATTTTATCAACGGAAATCAACTTTTCATGTTGTTACCATGGTTACGTGTTCATACCTATTTTTGTTTCGTTCTTCTTCCAGCGTCGCCAGACGTAGTATTTTTGATACTACAGTAATATTTTTTCGGCCCAAATAAGGAGCGTAGTATTTTTCCGGCAACCCTGTTTCCAATATACTAATGACTTAATTAAAAGATTTGGCGGATTTTTTTTTTTTTCATTTTCATAGATTTCGCATTTTGGCAACATTGATTTTGGCGACGTTTGTAAACAGTATTACTTTGTAATATTTTTTTTAGAGGAGGCGTAGTATTTATTTGTTTCAATTCTCTGGCAACCCTGTCTTTTCCGGGTGAAAATGCTTTGGGACATTACTTGGCGCGTTTTTGCGTGTCTCGCGGAAGTGAAAGCTTCGAGAGAAACTACGTAAAATAGCCAGGGTTACCACGCTTGGCGCGCCTATCGCCCATTTAGCGAGAAAAGGGTACCTAAAGCACAGATTAACCAAATATCGTATGAATTGCGTTATTGCATCGTTCGTTTTGTTTTTAAAGCTAGGAAATAAAACTTTCTTCTTCTTTTAAACTTTGGTAAGATTTCTGTTGGTTTCTGTGAGCAACAAAATTGTTCTTATTTTCTCTTTTGGCTAATTTTTGTACATCTTCCCTTGGGATTGCATTCGAATGTTCCAAGGGGGTGTTTTACCCCTTTTATGGAGTAAATCAGTGTTCATTTCAATGCAGACAAAAGTGATATGAATTGGCCCGACCACTTGGCAATATATCGCCAAGCTTTTGGTCGTCAAGCATTTGCCGCCAATTTGGCGACATATCACCAAGTTGGCGAAAAAAATTGCTTTCTTTTTATATTTGGACTCAATTTGGCGCTATTGGCGATATTTTGCGAAAAATCCACTGAATGATGTTAAAATCGGCGATATTTAGGAGATTAATCATTGTGAAACATTTTTTTTTTTTTTTGCATTGTTTCGCGGCAAACTAGAGATATGAATGTTTGAACTGTTATCTTGCTCACTCCAAGCACTATTTTAGCACTTAAGGCATCTACTAAGAAATTTACACATAAAAATTAAGTAGCGTGGGGTCCATATCAGATTTTTATATCATACTTTGAAGGAATTATAGTTGAATTACAACTAAAATAGAGCATTTCTTCTGCTATATCAATTATTTTACAAATGAAATTTTTATTTTATACCACGGGCAAAGCCGTGCGGGTACCGCTAGTATTACTATAAAACTAGCTGTATTATGCTGTAAAAAGAACATCCATTTTGTACAGTGTAGAACTCTGATTTTGCGTTTTCAGTAAGACCAGTGAGGAAAACGTATCAAGCCTGAAAACGAAAATCGGAGACGGGAAAATAATCTAACCGTATCGTTTAAAAATCGACCTTTATCGAATGGACTGGTGGGGAAAATTGGTAATTTTTGTTTTGTTTTTGGATACAATTTCATTTGTAGCACGTTTCATACTAACAATTAGGGTGGGTCGAAAAAATCGATTTTATTTATTTCGGAATCGCGTTACCTCTCAAAAGTTGTGGATTGGTATCCTTTATGGAGGAAAAATTATAACAAATTCAAAGTTGACATCTTCAGTACGCGCATGAAACATGAAAAAATATGATAATAATTGAAATTTTAAAAATTCAATAAATTTAGTTTTTTAATTTTTTTTATAATGCAACAACTATAAATTGCTAGTATATAGCGTAGTTTCAACCTACAAAAATTTTGTATGGCTTTTACATAAGATCTTTAATTTGCGCTTACGCCTTAAATTGGGCTAAAATTGAAGCCCAATTTCAGGCGTATGCGCGAACTTAAGATCTCATGTAAAAGCTGTAAAACATTTTTTTTTAGGTGGAAACAACGCTACTGTCTAATCTTTTACCGTAAAACTTCCTCGCATTTGCGCATGCCTGAGGTCTCTTCGGATTTTCTCAAAATAGGGGGAGGGGGGGAATGCGAAGTAACATTCAACAGGAAGTAAGAAGCGAAAGCACCGGCAAGTGCGTCTCCTTATCCTATCACCCCTTTTTCAAATGGAAGCGATCGTGACTGCCAGGCGCGCAATACGCAGACAGACAGTATATACTAACACTTTATGGCTGTTGTATACATTCCATTTCGGATCACACAGTGCCTGTGACACATGACGTCGCTGTTTGTCGTATAGGATTTATTCGGATTCTTTCTTTTCATCAATGACCTCTTTTATTTTGCATTGAAAAGGCGGTTCCTTGTTGTTGTTGTTGGAAGCTATACCACTCGGGTACCCGAGCACGAGTAGATAGAGCTACCCAATTTAAGGTGTAATCGGTACGTTTTCGTTTTTACGAGCACCATTAAGGTGAAAGTCTGATTTAGCTCAACACTCATATCATAAGACCTGTTTATAGGGCAGGCAGCCTTTTCCCAACACACACTCGAAAAAAAAAAAAAAAAAGACTAGAACAAAAGGGAGAGGAAGTACATCCATGCCCGAGTCGGGATTCGATCCCGGTCAGACTCTTCTGACCACTAGATAAGGTTGCCCGGCAGGGTGTTGATTGTAACTCCGACTACGTGTGCGCAATTTTTGTGCTTTTTTGTGCATTATATGTGGTTTTATATTCATTTAAAAATGCAGAATGTTGTGAAGGATGCCAATAAACAAGAAAAGTGAAGTTATAAAGATATCTATTAAATTTTCCAAGTATTCTTTTTTCAGTCATGATCAATTAATTTTTCCTTTGAATTAAACATGGAACTTCCGAATGTCACGGAATAAAATATTTTTCTACATGAAAAAAAAAGAAAAAAAAAAAAAAAGATTTGTGTGGTACCTTCTCTGACTGACAAGTCGTATCCTTAGACTTTTAAATCATTATTGAAGAGAAGAGAAGATGTACTAATCATCTCCAAGATGGCAACATTTCACTTCCTTTATTCAGTTTAGTTCCCGTCTGAAAACATGAATCTCATAAATCACTGGAATCATTCAATCGTGGAAATCATTTGACGTATGTCATTTGGTTTACCAAACAGGAAATCGTTTCACTTAAGGTATACAAAAAAATCTGACAATACTGGTTTCGTTTTGAGTTTCATCAAAAGAATAATGATATGACACACATGTCAAAAACTGTCGATCAGTAATCGCTCGGGAAACTTTAACCTGAGTGCTCTCTTTAAGTCCTTAACCCTTTAAGCAGTTTGCCCGTACGGTGTACGTGCTACCCGAAATTGGCCTCATCTGGTTTGCCCGTACGGCTTACGGGCATCGATATTTTCAGATTTCCTTTTCTGGTTTCCCCGAACTGTTCGGAAAATTGTAAACCTCAAAATTCACAATAAGTGTGAGAAAAATTTTTGCATAATTTGTAAACCATTCTTTACTGCATGCAGAATGTACTTGAAAACAGCAAATATTTCGGGGTTTTGTGACCAAAATTGTAAAATAAAAAATGTTGTAAAAGCATTGAAAACGAAAAAAGAAAAAAAAAATTAAAAAATCGTAATATTCTTATTCTGTTGAGTATGGTACTTAACTATATGCAATAAAAAATATGCCTTTTTTGGAAGCATTTCTGGTAAAATAATTGACCGCTTAAAAGGTTAAATTAACCTTTTAAGATTTAGTTCGCAGTTGTTTAACATTCTTATTTGGATGGCTGCGGCCATATTTAATTCTGAGCTGGCAACATACAAAAAGAACGCAACAGCATCCCTAGACGCACGCTCACTCACGCTTGTGGTTAATCAAATGAATACAAGCCAAAAATCAAGAATTTTTTTCCTTCACTAAACCGTTCATGCCGTTCTATATGAGTAGCTCCCAGCCTTTTTGAGTACATCGCCCCATCTTGAGGTTGACTTACACCTATCGTCCCCTCACCCTCTTTGTGGGAAAAACTAGATTGGAGATGGTGAACATCGATATTTAAAAAAAATAATAATATATAAATTATTAATGCTATTTGTAATAAAATGTGTGCAATATAACAATTTTTTCAAATCACTTAAACTAAAAAAATGAAATAAGTTGACAAAAATGCTTTTTTTTCTGCTTTATTTTTCAAAATGGCTAATAGGTATTGGGGGGGGGGGGAGGTCTAAATTAAGATCATTGACGTAATGTCCAAAAACAGAAGTACATTTTTTATGAAAGAGGGAATAAATACATAGACATTTGAATTTTAAAAAATAACAGAAAAAAAATATTGAAAATGCATAAACTTGGCAATAAATGATGAAATACTTCCTGAAGGTTCAACCGAGGTGTGAGGAGGAGAGAGAGAAGCTCCTCAACTTTCTTTCTTTTTATCCTTGTGATTCCTTGTCTGAATTCTGAACAGTCGGTTATGTCTACGTTTTCAGTTTTGATATTTGATGGCTTTTTATAATTATTATTTGATCTTTTAAAAATTCATTGCCTCACTAATGTCCCTCAACAATTCATTGCCTTCAAGTTGGGAACCACTGTTCAACATAATATTGTCCCCTTTCATATTCATCGGCTACCTTATCTTGTGGTCAGAGAAGTTTGACTGTGGATGGGGAGGTTCCGGGTTCGAATCCTGGCTCGGGCATAGACGTACTTTCTCTCTCCTGTCCTTGTTCTTCCCTTGTGTGGATATGATGTTGTCCTGTGTTCCTGTGTATGCTTGTCTACCCTATAAACGAGTTCCTGTGGCATGACCCTAAATTGCCAGCCTGGATGGCAGAAGACAATAACAACAATAACCCCTTTATATCATTTGTGCATTAATGCTCAGCATTCTTGATTGTTTTCATGAAAGCGAGTGTTCAGGCCGAAATTTTCGTTGAAGTTGTCACTGAAGCACATATGAAGCATAAAGCAGATGCGAATCGAAAGAAAGAAGTACCGGGGGTTATGACCCCCTTTTAAGCGACAAAAGATCTTCTACACTACAAAAAATGAACTGTTGTTTTTACAGTATAACACTGGCAGCCGAGGCTTCAATTTAGAACTGTAAAATGCACAGTAATAAACTGTAAAACTAGCAATTTGACAGTTTCTTACTGTAAAATTAGAAATTTTACAAATTTTAGTTTATTGCCTTGAAATTTATCGGTATTATACTGTAAAAAAACAGTATAATACTGGCAGCTGAAGTTCCAGTTTAAAACTGTAAAATGCACGGTAATAAACTGCAAAATTAGCAATTTTACAGTTTAATACTGTAAAATTAGTTATTTTACAGTTTATTACTATAAAATTAGCTGTATTATACTAAAAACAACATTCATTTTTTACAGTGTAAAGCTGCGTTTTTGAGACTTATATTTCAACAAATTCGCCTCAAACCCCGTATTTATGCCCAAAAATGACGCTTATGACCCCCGCCTCTTTCGGAAATGATTCTCTCCAAAACCAGAAAATGGATCTACCCTTGATAATGAAAGCAAAGGGATGCAAGTAAACATTTTTATGCGTTGAGTAAAACACATGTAAAGTTAAAATTTTCCGAAAATTGAAAGTTTTTCTAAATCATACTGCATAGCAGCACCTAACCGGGTACCCTTGTGATGAGAGTTTACTTTTCTATTTTTACTATTACTAGTTATCTCCAAACGTTTAATTCTGACAGATGCAAAAATTAAAGGAACATCATCCTGCAGTCAAATGAGAGACACAATTAATTTGGGATTGCTTAAAAAAATTACCATTTCTGAACCATTATTTCAAACTTGTAGCAGTAATAAAATAATTTTGGAAAAATATAGAACCGACTTCAGTTGGAAATTGCTCTAAAAAGTAAAAAATAATTTTTTTTTGTTTGAACACCATCGAAACTTAAACAAAAGTTTTGAAGTCGACGCAAAAACAATGTATAGAATCATACGCAACTACAATTCAACTATATAAATTTTAATGGATCCAGGTTCTTTAAGAGTATTCGCATACATTTCATTCATTACCACACATTCGTGTAATGGTACAAATATTCTGCTTTTAATTTTCAATGGTTTCTCTGAAAAATGTTGGCAAAACATGGTTAAATATCATTTTACCTATCGTTTTTGCGCCGACTTCAAAACCTATGTTTAAAAGTAGTTTCGATGGTGTTCAAAGAAAAAAATTATTTTTTACTTTTTAGAGCAATTTCCAACTGAAGTCGGTTCTATTTTTTTCCAAAATTATTTTATTTTATTCTTTTTAGTGTAAGGGCCATGCTCCACATCGACGTAAAGCAGAAAAATTAGGCAGAAGCGTAAAATGGATTCAATGGTGTTCCTATGGAAAGTACCCGGATTTTCGGTTTCTGCCTTCAGTTTCGGTCGCGTTTTACGCTGATGTGGAGCATGGCCCTAAGTGTACTTATGAAATAAGGTAATGTTTCCATTACAAAACTTCACCTAATTTTCTTAAGTAAATGCTCCATAAAATAAACTGAAAAAAAAGGAAGAAACTATCAACGCGTCTAAAATTTTAAACGATTAACACTAAAAAATAATCTTTGTTATTCTCTGGTATTTATTTGTGTACTAGCTTAATCAAAGCCATTTAAATATCAACGGCTTTTCAACTAATTTATATTTCAAAGCAATTCTAGTTTCTCGTTGTTCATAAGATTTTAACACATACTGTCGCGAGCAAGGAGGTTAAAGGGGAGGAGCTAAATCTCTGCTATCTAAAAGTGGCAACGAATTCTCACACGCCGCCAGAGGACGCTAGCTGAAACGCTCCCTACTTCCTACGGGATTCAATGTAAATGATACTGAATCTGTCCTCTCTTTAAATGCTGCTATGGGAAAGAAAAAAAATTTTTTTCAACTGGATTTTGATGTAAATCTTCGACTGACATTATGAATTAAGTATGATTTTCATCCCACGAAAATAGGAGCCGTATTTTTTGAGAAATAGGTTTAATCGAATGCACTTACCAACTTGTCAAATCTGACAGAATCTGTCATTTTTTAAAGACTGCTGTTGGAAAGAGTTTTTTTTAAAGCTAATTAATTAATTAATTCATTTATTTAAATTATTGATTGATTTATTTTTTAATTAAAATTATGGGTTGATTTGTTTTGAATAAAAATTATTCATTAATTAATATTTTTAATCCACATTAGTTCTTTTATTTCTTTATTATTTTATTTATTTACTAGCAAAAATACCCGGCGTTGCCTGGGCCAGTAAAAATATTGAGAAACAATTTATAATCGCTTTTTTTCCCCAAACTAAAAGAACTCAAAACGTACCGCTTTGACGATTTAAAATGTCGCTAAATTTGCGGTAACTGTTTTGGGATACCTAGGATAATTTTTCTCCCCTCCCTACTTTATGCAAATATGCTTAGGTATTATTAAGCCAGTAATTTTTGTCAAAGAAAAATTGTCATTTAATGCTAAGAAAATATTGCTGACCATGAAATGACGCTAAAAGTTTTTGTCCTAAGTGATTTCGAAATTAGTAGGGAGCATTTGACAATTATTTGTGCGAAAAACACAAATTAATGGTAATTTTAGTTTTGGGGTCTGATTAATTTCGTATGCGGATTACTTTCTGCTTTGACGTAAGTTTCAAAAGTTTTTTAATGACAACGTACGGAATCGGCCAAAAAAAAAAAAAAACAACTTTTCTTCAACTGTGGGAGTATTATTTCGATGATTAAGATTTTGGCGCAGTCTACAAATATCAGACAACAATCGTTTTATTTTAGTTATATCGTAAGAAGTAAAGTATTATTACATAGTCTTTGGCGCCAGAACTGGCGTCAGTGGAAAACATTACCCATAATCTTAGTTATTATAATATTTTTGCAACAAATTCGGCAAGATACCTGTTCGATTGTATTCTAAGTGACCAATTGTAAGTACCGCCCAATCAACGCCAACAAATTTTTAAAAATACTGTAAAATTGTATTTAAAGTTCCATTAAAGTGGAAAATACTGAACCTAATCCATTTATTAGTTGCCAATCTCTTCAAGCGATTACATTACCGATACTCTAAAACACTAAAACACATACTGTCGGCCCCGCTCAAACGAATACTGTCGGTTCCAAGAAATATTATTTGATTAAGCGGAGAATTCGATTAAGCGGAATCTTTAGCATTGCGTCTATGGCATGGGAAATATCTAGTTCCAGGATATTTTATTCGTTTATCCGTTAGACGATTAAGCAGGACCGACAAATTCACGAAACTTGTGAAAATAATTGATACAGTCAACAATTTACTAACAAAGGAATACAATTTATTCTAAAAAAATAATATTTTCACGCAGCAATGCACATTAAAAAACACATTGCTTAAGGATAAATATTCTACTTACACAACTAAGACTACAAAACGTTTTAAATACAAATCATGGTAAAAGCCTGGATATTCCCCATGAAGCTGGAAAAAAAACCTTCATGATTTGACTTGAGAAAAGCCTTGGACATTAAATACGGAAAGAAGAAATGATGCCCGCAATTTTAGCTTTCGACAGGGAGTTGAGATGATACACTAAATACTGAGTTAGTTTGGTCAATGCCTTTTGATTTATGAGAAATATGTACCTTAAATTGGAATGAAAAAGACGCTACCGATCGAACTTTTTTGAATATCGTTATAAATTATAGCCTATGTGTTATTCTGATGTATATGCTACATTATGGTAAAAGTTTCATCAAAATCCATTCAGTAGTTTTTGCGTGAAAGAGGAACAAACATACATCCATCCATACATCCATCCATACATCCATCCATCCATCCATACAAACTTTCGCATATATAATAGTAGTAAGATTTATTTATTTTGTGTGCGTGTGAGTGTGCTTGGAATGTCTGGAAAAGAAAAAAAGCGATTCTGTTCTACGTATAATTAGTATTTTTAGAAAAATAATAATAAATAAAAAAATAATATTTACAATTTAAAAAAATAAACAAATATTTAAAAAAAAATAAATAATATTTTAAAAAATAAATAAAATAAAAAAGAGGGGTAAAAAAAAATAAAAAGCACAAGAGGGTTGGGAAACATTTTGGGGAGGGGGGATTTGCGCCATTGAGCTTGGGGGGGATGGGCACTCCTGTCTCTAAGGCAGGGATTCAAGTGAAGCAGCACTGCGATCGCTTCGAATTGCAATCGCTACTGGAAGTGAATTACATTATCATCAACTTAACTTGGCATGACGTCACTACGGGTGGAGCCAGTAAGAGCTCACAAGCACTCAGCGATCTCCTCTTATTCGCCAAGTAGGCTGTGACGTTTTATCTAGCTCGTTTTTCATAGGCAAACGTCACGCTGACGCCACGATGTTTTTATCAAGAAACGTTCTAATGTAATTCATTTCCAGTAGCGATTGTAATTTGCGATGGCCTGTTTCACTTGAATCCCTGCCGTTTAAAATAGACAAAAATCATATTTTAAGATTTAAAAATTCTTTCCAGAAATTTTTGTCTCTGAATTTTTCCTCTCTGTCCTTGCTTCAAATTTTTTTATCATTTTTTTTTCATTTAAGATCTGAAATTGACATTATGAATTAAATGTGTTTATTCCCACGGAAGTGAGTGCCGTATTTTTTAAGTGATTTTTTAAATGGCGATAGTCGTAAAAGCTTAAATTATGATACAAAATATAGTTGACGCTCGTTATAGTGACCACTCGTTATAAAGACTGTCCCAATATTACGACCGGTGGGAACCCCCCCCCCCTCAACTTTATCCCAATATACTCTATGTTCTACCTCTTATAGCGACGACTCGTTATAAAGATCTTTTTTGTGGGACGGAGATGGTCGTTATATCGAGCGTTAACTGTAGTATAAATTTCGTCATTTCTATTTTACATGCAGTTTTTCTTATAAATGGCAGTGACCAGGACCGTCACTAAATCAAAAAAGTCAGGGAGTGTAAAAAATCGGCTGCCGCTAAAGTAGTTCAAACGTATTTTAGGCAGGGATTCAAGTGAAACAGCACTGCGATCGCTTCGAATTGCAATCGCCACTGGAAGTGAATTACATTATCATCAACTTAACTTGGCATGACGTCACTACGGGTGGAGCCAATAAGAGCTCACAAGCACTCAGCGATCTCCTCTTATTCGCCAAGTAGGCTGTGACGTTTTATCTAGCTCGTTTTTCATAGGCAAACGTCACGCTGACGCCACGATGTTTTTATCAAGAAACGTTCTAATGTAATTCATTTCCAGTAGCGATTGTAATTTGCGATGGCCTGTTTCACTTGAATCCCTGCCTAACCCCGTTTAAAATAGACAAAAATCATATTTTAAGACTTAAAAATTCTTTCCAGAAATTTTTGTCTCTGAATTTTTCCTCTCTGTCCTTGCTTCAAATTTTTTTATCATTTTTTTTTTCATTTAAGATCTGAAATTGACATTATGAATTAAATGTGTTTATTCCCACGGAAGTGAGTGCCGTATTTCACTTGAATCCCTGCCTAAGGCAGGGATTCAAGTGAAACAGGCAATCGCAAATTACAATCGCGACTGGAAATGAATTACATTAGAACGTTTCTTGATAAAAACATCGTGACGTCAGCGTGACGTTTGCCTATGAAAAACAAGCTAGATAAAACGTCACAGCCTACTTGGCGAATAAGAGGAGATCGTTGAGTGCTTGTGAGCTCTTATTGGCTCCACCCGTAGTGACGTCATGCCAATTTAAGTTGATGATAATGTAATTCACTTCCAGTAGCGATTGCAATTCGAAGCGATTGCAATGGTGTTTCACTTGAATTCCTGCCTTAGTCAAGATAAAATGATAACTTTCAGTGGCGTAGCACAGAATTTTTTAAATAAGAAATAATAGTTATAATTTAAAAATAAAAGAAAATAATAGGTTAAAAAACAGAAAATAATATATTGAAAAAAAAAGAAAATAATATTTTAAAAAATAATATTAAAATTAAAAAAAATTAATAATATATAACAAATAATTATATACGTTGAAATAATAATAATAATAAACACACCATTTGGCTCACAGACCATAGGTTAGGCACAAATGGCTTAAAACTTATTCGATTTGAGCAAAAGAGAAGAAAAAAATTCGAAAATTAAGCCAATTAATATATTTTTAATTGCAAAAATGATATAAATATAAAATTTCCTATTATTAGGTAAAAACTAAGAAAAATAATAATAATGAACTACTTTAGGGGCAGCCGATTTTTTACACTCCCTGACTTTTGTGATTTAGTGACGGTCCTGGTCACTGCCATTTATAAGAAAAACTGCATGTAAAATAGAAATGACGAAATTTATACTACAGTCGACGCTCGATATAACGACCATCTCCGTCCCCACAAAAAGATCTTTATAACGAGTCGTCGCTATAAGAGGTAGAACATAGAGTATATTGGGATAAAGTTGGGGGGGGGGGGCTTCCCACCGGTCGTAATATTGGGAGCCTTTATAACGAGCGTCAAATATATTTTGTATCATAATTTAAGCTTTTACGACTATCTCTACTTAAAAAATCACTTAAAAAATACGGCACTCACTTCCGTGGGAATAAACACATTTAATTCATAATGTCAATTTCAAATCTTAAGTGAAAAAAAACATGATAAAAAAATTTGAAGCAAGGACACAGAGGGAAAATTCAGAGACAAAAATTTCTGGAAAGAATTTTTAAGTCTTAAAATATGATTTTTGTGTATTTTAAACGGGGTTAGAGACAGGGGTGCCTATCCCCCCCAAGCTCAATGGCGCAAATCCCCCCCTCCCCAAAATGTTTCCCAACCCTCTTGTGCTTTTTATTTTTTTACCCCTCTTTTTTATTTTATTTATTTTTTAAAATATTATTTATTTTTTTTTAAATATTTGTTTATTTTTTTAAATTGTAAATATTATTTTTTTATTTATTATTATTTTTCTAAAAATACTAATTATACGTAGAACAGAATCGCTTTTTTTCTTTTCCAGACATTCCAAGTACACTCACACGCACACAAAATAAATAAATAAATAAATAAAATAATAAAGAAAAAAAAATAATGTGGATTAAAAATATTAATTAATGAATAATTTTTATTCAAAACAAATCAGCCCATAATTTTAATTAAAAATAAATTAATCAATAATTTAAATAAATAAATTAATTAATTAGCTTTAAAAAATCCCCCCCAAAAATTTTTATGGCGCATCATGCGCCATAATCCCCCCCCCCCCCTGTGGGAACCCCTGGTTAGAGATACATTATATTAGTCTAGGTTTAAGTAAAAAAGACAAAAAAAATTCGAAAATTAAGCCAATGAATATATTTTTAATTGTAAAAATTATGTAAATATAAAATTTCCTATTATTAGGTAAAACGAAGAAAAATAATAATAATGAATAAATAAATTTTTCAATTACTGATTACAAATAGTAATTAAATAAAAATATGAACATGTAAAAAAGAAGGTAATATGAAAATATAGTCTATAATAATTATTTTGTCTACTAAATATTTTTAATTAATAAAAAAAAATAAGTACCGACATAATTAATTTTTTGCCACATGCATAATTCATCACAATTTAGAGAGCTTCAAAGTCATATTTAGTTCATAATGTCAATCGGAAGATTTTACACCAAAATCCAGTTGAAAAAAAGAAAAAAAAACTCTTGCCAACAGCAGTCTTTAAAAAATGACTGATTCTGTCAGATTTGACAAGTTGGTAAGTGCATTCGATTAAACCTATTTCTCAAAAAATACGGCTCCTATTTTCGTGGGATGAAAATCATACTTAATTCATAATGTCAGTTGAAGATTTACATCAAAATCCAGTTGAAAAAAAATTTTTTTCTTTCCCATAGCAGCATTTAAAGAGAGGACAGATTCAGTATCATTTACATTGAATCCCGTAGAAAGTAGGGAGCGTTTCAGCTAGCGTCCTCTGGCGGGCGTGTGAGAATTCGTTGCCACTTTCAAACTAGCGCATCCGTAGAACATTTCTCTCCTTCTTTCTACTCCGTGGTCGCGAGCACTCAAGTTTTTGATAAGATGTTGGCTGCACGGCGCTTCGAAAAAGAGGGCGCTGTTGCGAACATCCGGGTTTTTCGAATTGTTGATTTAGAATTTTGTCGACGTGGAATTTTATGCCATTTTTTCTTCTTGATTTTGTTGCTGTCGAATTTTGATTCCTTCTTTGATATTCTTCGCTTGTAAATATGTTTAAAGTATTAATAAAAAGTTAAATTTATTACTATAGGCGGAAGTTGTTTCTATCGCATTTTGAAATTGGAAAATTGATATTATTGCTCTCCCAAATTGTTTCGGTTGAAATGAACACATACTATGTACGTTGCCCGCTAATGAGTTTCATGTTTGATTTAGTTAAGCCTTCTTTTAAAATTCTCATCATTATTAGTACAAGTTTCATATCAACCACGTTTTGTAACAATGGATTTCATATTTAATCATTTAGGACGAATCGCTTTAAATTCGTCTACTTATTAATATTTTGTACTTACTCTAGAGAAGCCTTGGTTCAGAATTTTCATCATGATTACTATTAATTATTGCTGTTGCGAGGCAACAAATTTTTGCAACAATTGATTGAAATTTTAATCATTTAATGGGGAAATGACATGGAATTTACTGTTTTCCATAATAACTTTTTTTCTAGTGAACAAATATCGTCATATGAGTACATGGTACCTAAGTTAGACCATCTTCTATCGATTTAAAAAAAAAATCGTCCAAATCGGTTCAGTATTTCAGATGTTATGTGCGAATAACCAAAAAAAAAAAAAAAAGTATACGCTTTGAATTGATAACCTCCTCCTTTGTTGAAGTCGGTTAATTTGCACAAGTCAATTGGTACTATTATAAGTATAATTATTTTAAAAATATGTAAATTAGTTGGGCTGGAAATGGAACTTGAAAAACGAAAAACAGATTTTGATTAATGCATTTTTTAAAACAAATGACTTTAAAATAAATTTAAAAAAAAAACAATAGGATAACCAAGTTAAAGATGATTTTTAAAGTCTCACTCTGAAACCTTTAAATTTATATATCAATATCAAAATACACACTAATTCTTTGTTTCCTAAGTGTTAAATGACTAATGGAACACATGTTGGATTACTAATTCGTAATTGTTGACATTGATTTGATTAGACTTGCTCTTTTTACTGTTTCCAAAACTTTTACTTTCATGTTCACAAACAATTTCTTGCTTTCTTTCCCCTTTGCATAGCGTGGCCCGTGCTGTCGAGCAAAATCGTGCTTCTCCAGACGGTAATGACAAAAAAAAAAAATCGGGGCCAAGTCTTAAAGGCGTGGTTGATCATTCCCAAAGCACATCTTCGAATACTAAGTTCGTTTCGAAAATTCAATTCCGTGAAACTCGGATTTTCAAGGATGGTAAAGAACATGAAGCAATTTTTTACCACAATAATTCAGTCCTTTGAAGAAGGAAAAAAAAGGAAACGCTCTAGCTAGTATAATAAATAAAGTATTTTTAAAAGAAGATCCAAGGTTTACAAGGCGTGTCTTGCGGTGACTTATCATATGTAGAACGCAAATCATAAACGTGTGGAAATGCGTTCTATTTGTAAAAACTAAGGAAGAGAATGATGTGAGTCATATTGTTTTTGCAAACAAGAAGAAGATATAGTTCTGTTGATTTTTTGTTTCCCGCTTTTGATTTCGACTAAATTCCAGTCATTTACGTAGGGTAAAAGAAATAAAGTGCTTGGTGCAATTTTAATGTTTTCAAAAGGTCTGTATTAGAGCTTGATACGTCAATTCACTTTTTCTTTTTTACATTTTAATAACCCCCCTGGAAGATTCCTGAGTACAGTTATATAAGAGGAGTCATAAAAGTTAGAAAATTTCATAACTGTAATTTGGTGTTTTAGGGTTTAATGCAGACCTGTTGAAAACTGAAGTTTGGAGCTATCTCATTTTTTGCAGTAAGGCCCTCAATTCTAGGGGAGGGGGGAATCACATGAGTAGTTAAAGCAATGATAGAGACATAGAGAGGGAATTCAAACTTAGGTGAATGTTAGGGACAATTACCGATTAGGGGACGGCCGATTAATGATCATGAGAGTTTTTATCACTGCAATTTCTCTATTACCTTATTTTGACGGATCTTTTTGCATTCTTAAATAATTACTTGCATACTCGTAACTATAAAATAATATTGAATTCCATTTAAATTATTTTTCTTTCTTACAAAAATTATGAGCCACCATAACACTAATTAAATGGTCAATTTTCATTGCTTAAGAGCTCGTATTTTTCTTCATTTCGGCTTAGGAATTTTTCAAAAGCAAACAAGTTTAAATTCTCTGTTGACCGTTTGTAAAGATGTTTCCGACTGCACTGGTGCACCGAACATTAATTTTTGTGTGTGTGTGTGTGTGTGTGTGTGTAAAGTAGGGAAATTCTAAATCTACCGAATGAAACTCCGAATTTCATCAAATGATAAAATAGAAACATGCATATGCAACCGTATCTAATGAGGAGAAGCCTCAAACATCATAGAGAAAAAAAGTAATGAGAAGAGAAAATAAAGAAAGCAAGAAAAAGAAAGAAAATAAATATTGTCTCCAAATTTACTGAATTCTAGAACAAATTTTCAGAATAAGGAAATTTTTGGAAGGTCGGGATGAGTTTCCGTAACCTCCCATCGGGATATCCTGCCCAACTATGTAAATTCGCCAGTAAAAGAAAGTCGAGAGGAATAGGACAACGGTGCATTCGTGCAAAAATTGATCGAGAGAAATTATATCTAGCTATCTCAGCTGCTCGCGGCAGCTTTATAGACTCTTGCTGCTATTCATCTCTTCAAAAAAATTATGAATAATTTCACCACCTCCGACTGACTAAAATTGAAGCCCAAGACAAACAAAACTTTGAGGTCAACTTTTCCTCTACTTTATACCTTTTTAAGTTAACGAAAAATAATCTTTAACTTTTTCACAGTGTCAGTTCTAGCCCGTTTTAGGGATCATTGTATATAGCTCTGCAGGGCTCTATGCAATCGCACTGTAAGCCTCATGTCTAGCACTGATATTGCTTTCCTACATGCATTTTACCTTAAGTGTTTATAGAGGTAATCCTCAAGAAAGAATTATTTTTTTACTTGTATAAAATGAACTAAATAAAAGAAATTCTAATTAGTATCAAAAGTTTTTCTTTTCTTTAAAAATTTTCTTTTAAAAATACATAATTCTTTAATACTGTGCATCAGTTTTTAGAAAACTAATGGCCCCTTAGGAAGATGGGGCCCAGTCCCACGCTAGTCCCATGCCAGTCCCATGGCCTATGCCATAATCAGGCCCTGTGTTTCACCTTCCATTCTGCTGAAATGCCGCACTGTTTCATTTCTCCTGTAGAGTCACTCTACAGGAGACAACCCTCCTTTTTTCTACTACTTTCTAGCGGAGACTTTTTTACGAATCAAGCGTAATTTTTTGATCATATTTTCGCTTCAGCTGGATTTTTATAAAGAAGCTGTGCGCGGAACCTTACGGAATCTTACATTACGGAACCTACCGACACCCTAACTTCAGTCACAAATTTCAGACAGATACCTTCAGTCACAAATTTTGCACGTGGACTGGGATTAAATTGGGCAAAATAGTTCGGGTCCGTATTCGTAGATCTAGACACAACTATCCGTATCTGGTTCAGCGGATCTGCGTTTTGAACGATCCACTACATCACTACATAAAACCCTCTTTGAAATGTTAGCTCGTTGCAAAACCACAGCACAACTCTTTGTTTTGGTCCATGATCCATCGGATTATTATCGCTGGAGCAAATTAAGTTTTTATTCCACATAGAATTTTCATTCATTAAAAATAAACAATATTAACTTGCAGTAAATTATAGCTTTGACAAATTAAAAGTTTCAATAGGAACAAACACAATCTGAAGTTTTTTAATGGTTTTTGAGAGGAAGAGCTCTCAACTACAAGGAATAAGACGTTTATGAAAGCCAAGCCTGACACTCGCGAACAGTTCTACTAAAAAAAGGGTGGATGGGTTGTGGGTGATAACTTTCCGAAGTTTTCAATTTAAAACTAGCATTTGCTATTTCCTTTTGACAGATTCAACTAAACTATGTAATTGAAATTAGCATTGTTTGATACTGCTCAAAATGCTTTTTATTATTTTCCCCCTTATTGTTATCTTACCTAGCATCCCTATTTTGGTAAGATCAGAGAAGATCTGACGCATGTGTAAATGCGCGGAAGGTTTAAACTAAGAACTAAGAAGATCAGACAGTAGAAATATTTTGACCAGTTCGAACAACAATTTTAAGCAAATATAAAAATTTTTCTTATACGTTCCAAACCAGGACCATCAGGAATAAAATAACCATACATCGGATTACCCTAACAGCACTGCAACTTTTTTGGCAAAACTATGTAGCCAACAGTATTTAAGAGAACATTGAAAACTAAATCTGCGTTTTACCATTTGAAAGACTGTTTAGTATTCATTTATGTGTTTTTTGCTTTCTAGTTTCGGGAAAATCTTTTATTCAAGGGCTCATTTCTCAGCAAGCATTTTGATGAATACAAGTTCCGAAGTCATTTGTCTAACTTATCGCATTTGGGATCAAATGAAGTTTTATGGCTACACGTTGGAGAAATGCGTTTTTGATTGTTATCAGTGCTGCCCGTAACTATTAAGGTCAACCGATTCCAATTGGAAAAGTTGGAAATCTGCATAAAGTGAATACAAGATTATTTTTGTAACGAATGGTGTGTTCAAAATTACTTTCTTACTCAACGTGTCGAAAGCATGAGGGAAGCTAAACATAAAAAAGGTCGACATAGGTCGCGATGGGAGAAATGAAAGTGTAAGTTTTTTTTTTCTTTGAATGTAAATTATATTCTGTGATTCTTGAAATATAATTGCCATTGATGCTAAACTTCTCGTTCCTATTTTTGATTGAAGCTTAGCAAGAGAACTACACCACTTTAATTTTGGGAAATGCTTGTGTCAACCAAGAGCACCCTGAACTTAAATTTTTGGGAGGGCACGGGGCAGTAAAGGTCGAAAATACGAAACTTTTAATGCAAGTATTGAAATTACGTTCTTCTAATTACTTTCTTTCCCCATAACATTTTTTTCAACATTTCCTCAAAAAAAGAAATAATAAAAAAATAATTTCCTTCTGCAAAAGTGGTAAAGAGTTCTCGAGTTTTATATTTCAATTCAAAAAATCCGCTCATTAAAGCTGGATTTCTTTCCAGTTAAAATAAAATATATTCAAAAAGAAAAAAAAAACAACACCTAATTTGACTTTAGACAGACTCATTAATGCAGATATATTTTCAAAAAATGGTTCTGTCTGATAAAAGACCCTCTAGCTTCTAGCATCTTGTTTTCTGATAAAAAACACCAAGATTGACATTTAGTAATTTCAATCAAGAAAATGGAATGAATTTTTGTTGGAAAAATAGTCAAAGACCAATGAATAATTTTATTTTTCAGAAATAATAATTTTTTTAATAAACGCCCTCCAGCGGCTGGTCTAATGTTTTAAGCATCACTCGTGGCATTCATTTCAGTCAACTTGCGCGTTTCGATGTCTTCAATCCGATAATTTTTAACCAGAGTTAGTTAATCGAGGTTTTACTTACATTAATTAAGCGAGATAGTTATATAATCGAACAGTCACAGTCAATAGTCTTCTAACAATCAAATGATCAGATTCTTTTGAAAGATTTTACAACCAACCGGTCTTTTGTTCTTTCGAATGAATTCATAGCAGAATATATTTTTTAATTTGATGATCCATTTTCGAGTAATTACTTCGAAAGATTTCACAATTATTCGGTCTTTGATTCTTTCAACTGACTTGATAACGAAACGATTCTTTTGCAGATTTTATTACTAATGTTCCGATTTCGAGAAATTCTTCCGAATAATTTTATGATTGCCAGTCATTATTCGAGTATCAGAATCTCACCCAATGACTAAACATTCATAACTTCAAATGAAATATGCTCATAACGATCTCATCCTTCGATGATAAAAGATTTTGAATCATTCCTTGCAATCAATCTTTTAATTATGAAATTCTTGAAAAGAATAACTCAATAACCGAATCTTCGGAAGAACCACTTGAAATCAGAACAGTGCTATCGAGTACAGTATTTCGAGCAATCCTGAATAATCCAAGTGCTCAGTTATGACTATTACTAGTTTTACATGTACATGATTGTATTGTACTATTGAGTTTTTAACTACACATCTCAAAACAATTAAGCGAGCAAGCAAAAAACTGAAGAAAACCGTGCAAGACAGCCACGGATTGCCATACAATGGATAGTACATGCGTATCAATGCGCAATACAGAGAAAAAGACCTAAAAACTTTGGAATTTTTCTTTAATTCTTTGAAAATGTGGAAAAAACATGAAAAGGTGATTTAGGGCAACAATTTGGTTACATGTGAAAGATGAAAAAAGGGTACTGTTTAGACATGATGCATGAGTTTTAATAAGGAGTGTGGTCTCCCGACTGCTGCACACCTGTCTGGCATGGATGCGATAAGGTTATCGATCTGACTTTGGGGAATATTGTTCCACTCCTCAAGAAGTGCAATCTCCAAGTCTCGGACAGTAACAGGCGACCTTGGTCGCGCAGCAATCCATCTTCTGAGCATGTCACAAACATGATTGATTGGATTCAGGTTAGTAGTGATACTGGCCATTCCATACGCTGTATTTTTTCAGCTTCAAGCATGTTCTCTACCAGACGAGTTCTCTTCGGTCGAGCATTATCGTCTTGCAAAACAAAATAATCTCCAATAGCTCCAGCGTAAGGGATGACATGAGGTCTCAGTAACTCGTCTGCATACCTTCGGCCCGTCAAAGCGCCATTCCAAATGATATGCAGGTCCATACGTCCGCCTATACTGATTCCACCCCATACCATCCAACCAGCTCGTCTGTATTGTGACCTTTCACGAACGATTGCGGGCTTATTTCGAGTGCCCCTGTCCCTCCATAGCAGAACACGTCCGGTGTCACTCTTCAGACTGAATCGGGACTCATATGTATACAGCACTAGGCTCCAATTATGTTGCTGCCAATCTCGATGTTCAGCAGCCCATCCTCTTCGGGCCACACGGTGGTGTGGGGTCAAGGAAATGAAGACCATTGGCCTATATATATACGTACATAGAATCCTCCCTTATGAAGTCGAT
Source organism: Uloborus plumipes (assembly GCA_038373865.1). NCBI lineage: Eukaryota > Metazoa > Arthropoda > Arachnida > Araneae > Uloboridae > Uloborus > Uloborus plumipes. The sequence goes on from JAXGGA010005647.1 coordinate 72,728, forward strand.
TACGTACTGTTTGGCTGGACACTCTTCATCCTATTGCCAAGAACAACTGTCTTTGCAGATGCGTAGCATTCTCTAATCTGTTTCGACGAACTGTTAACCGTATATACCGGTCATCAGTTGCTGTTGTGGCACATGGCTGACCTCACCCTGATTGACGTCTAACATTTCCTGTTTCTTGGAATCGATTCCACAGCATTGCAACACTTCTGATGACTCCAACATCACCCGTGATGTTGTGTTTGCCCGGATTCCAGCCTGCATATAACACGCCATGGCTTTGATTCCGGTAAAGCACGTCGTTGGGACATTCTCAAGTAACCTGGTCTAAAAAAGAAAATATAAAAAAAACTACTGCGCTATTGAATTTCACAGTTGCGTCAATAAGACGGACGTTTCTGCAACATGCCGATTTCTGCACTTATCTCATTTTTCTTTTTTTTCTTTTTTTGACGTCATTAACTTTAATTTGCACATAAAGTTTTCTTCTTCCGTTTCCTGGTATGCTTTAAATTATGGACGATTCATTTTATGTTAGTTATTGATATACATCATTTGCGTAATTTTGTTAAAACCATATGCTCCCCTAATCGTTTTGAGCAGTGTACTAAGCTTCTAATTTCACCGGTCAGGGTACTTAATAACTTTTGAATCTCATTACAATTCAACAAGAAATAAAGAAAAGAAAGAAACAAAACCAGAAATATATAGTTTATATCAAAATTCCATGGATCATAATCTTAAAAGTCCATCCCCCGCACTTTCTTTTTTCTAGTGTTGCAAGAATTCAGATAAAAAGATTAATTGCAGTCCTTGTGACTCAAATTGCTTGCACAGCACGTACTCAGGGAACAAAAAGTTTTTATTTTAATCCTCTTTACTTAAAACAGAATGTACTTACTGCGAACAACACTTTGGTGACATTTGCATTGTTTCCTCTAACCTTATGACACTTTTTTCTCGCCTGTCTGCTAAAATAAATGCCTCTTTTTACTGTGAAAGCTTCTATACTTGTTGTCCTTGAAGATAAATATTCACAAACGTATTTCATCCAGATTTTAAAATTTTAAACCAATTTATAATTTCTGGTTTCCATGCAAGTTTTGCAATAATGTCTGTTTTAAATTCTTCACCTTTGTCTCAGAGAACTGCTAATGCCAAAGTGTAAATGAGTGCGCTAAAGTGCTCTTTGTCAACGATTTGTTTCTCTTTTTTCCTTTTTGTGAATTGAAGAGGCAAGTGGATAAAGGTGATATGTGACATTTGAATTTCGCCGATTGACACAAATTCAAATTAGTGTGTGTTCAATTGCGTTAACTCACAAACACAATTGAAGGGGCAAGTGATTAAAGGTGATATGTGACAATTTTTTAAATTTCTAGAAAAAGCTTTCAAAATAAAAAAAATTATTACCTCGTCACCTTCATCCATGGTAAAAAGTAAGTTTTTTCAAAAATTGTCACATATCACCTTTATCCACTTTCTCCTTGAATTAAACCTCCGTTTATTTTTTCTTTTATTAATTTATTGCTCTGTCTCAATTACTCATTCCTTCTATATTTACAACGCGAAGGAATTACAAACAGATTTCATTTGAAAAGATCAATTATTAAAATTAGACTAATTATTATTATCCATGGAATCTATTTTATTTTGACAGTGTGGTCAAAAGTTGGAAAATCGTTTCCATAACGGCACAGAGGCGGCTTTTCGAAAAGAAAAAGTCCCCCCCCCCCCCCCAGCCTAAATGGAAAGCAAAGTTTAGCATTTGTAACGGATCGAATAGAAAAAGGGAGAGAGAGAGAGAGAGAAGGCCGGGGGGGGGGGGGGAAGAGAACCTCTGAATCAGTGATTTTGGATATTTATTACCTTGCGAACATTTTTCAAAATTCGAAAGAATTTGCAGAACTCCTTCTGTTGTTGTAAGTTAGAGTTTCACGTAAGAAAATAATGAAATTTAGGAGAATTGTTTTCCATGCTGCTCAATAGTTTATAAGAATAATTAAAAACATAATTGTAAAATTGTGTCAAGAGTTTTAAAATGCTTGTTTGCTCGTTAAATTTGAATAAAGTTTAAGAATCTTTTATTTGTCCTTTATTCGCAAATCGAAATTTTTAAGATAGATTATTCAATAAATAAACAAATGCATAAATATTCCGTACATTCTTCATCAAGAGCATTTTCCAACAAAGTTATTTATAGGAAATCCGCTTTTTAGTTCGGGATCTACATTGGTCTAGAATCTCCCCGTAGGCGCTAATGTTAAGTTTTTTTTGGACTGTTCACAATTGAACAGCAAATTGTTCAATTGTATAATACTTTCGTTTAAACAATTGAGAAAATTGTTTAAATCAAAAGTTAAATATGGAAATGAGGTGTCCCAGCAGAGATCTTTCGAATTAAAAAAAGTTTATTCAAATCAGACTGTTCATTCAAAAGTTATTAGGGGGGGGGGCAGGTAGACAGACAGACGTACAATTTCCTCCTCTCAAAACCCTTGCTTTTCAATTATTAATTTTTTGAGACTATTAGTTTTAACTTTTTATTCTTTTTTGACTTTTTTTTTTTTGCACTTCGCGATATTTTTAAGATGCATGAAGCCACTTTTAGTGCTTTTTTCGTCTTTTACTTCAACGGGAAAGTAGGCTAAAAGGTACATGGGTCATTTTCAAAATTTGCTTACATTTGCTGCCCGGAGGTTAAAAAGACGATTTTGAAGCATAACTTATATTTTAAATTCAATGCGAACAATTATTTTCTGCAAGCAATACCCCCAAAAAATTCTATCACTCAAAAAATTATTAAAATTTATTTATTTATTTTTATATTAGTCTTTAAAAATGAGAATCAAGGCAAAAACGCTTGTCCATTTGCAATTTTTGCAAGTTCAACTATTTTTTCATATACTTAATTATATAAAAAAGTATATACAACAAATTATTTCTATATATTGACTATTAGTGTATGATATTCATAATAAATATTGACAATAGTATTTTTTTTTTCATTAAGAAATGTATGAATATATTTTGTCCGGCAGTTCTTGTCAAGTCCGTTACCCTAAGAATATTTTAGCTAAAAAAGGTATTTATTGCAGTCAAAAGATGGTAACACGTATTCAGTTAACTTAACAAACTAGTGACGTAACTATTTCGTACCATTTTGTTTCCCTGAGTCGAGAAATATTGCTGTGGCGTTTCGCACAAGATTTCTTTCAGGTGCGTATTTTTATTCTTTGTCAAGTCTGTTACCAAAGATTTTAGTATTAATTTTTACTTTTTCTCAACTTTTACCCCGAAATATTGTTTATTATAGAATTCTAAGAAAATGCATATTGGTGTTCAATTTTTAAATTCGACAACCTAGCCATAATTTGACATTTTTGGTTGAAATGTCAAGTCCGTTACTGGTCAAATCCGTTACCAAATGTCAAGTCCGTTACCATACAGTTTTTGATCAATACTTTAATGATCACAAACATCGTTTTAAGCTTCAAGGACGCAAATAACTGCAAATGAAGTTGGTTCTAGGAGCTATGATATAGTTTAAAAGTGTGATTTCATATTGATTTTGTATGTTAACGGACGACAATTTTCCTTGCAACTTAAAGTTTTACAACAGTATTTGAACACTTAATTAGGCATCAAAGTGTACAACCAATTACTTTTTCACACACCTAAAATAGGTGACAAAAGA